>PVKE010002146.1:67025-87172 GCA_004027555.1 Craseonycteris thonglongyai
AGCGCTCGCTTTGAGGCCACGAGGACCGAGGATCGAATCCCGGCTCCGGCCCAGGCAGGACCCACATGCTGAACTGGGGAGCTCCCACAGTTCAGTTCTCTAGCTGTCTCTGTCTCTGTCTCTCTCTCTCTCTGTCAAAAGTAAAATAGAAATAAATATGCACTGAAAATAAAATAATTACTCTCTATAAATATAAAAAGATATAAAAAAAAAAAAAAAAAAAGCTGAAAAACAAAAATCATTGTTTCATGCTTAAGGAGCCCAGTTAATAAAAATTGAGGAATCTCATCAATATAAATGCTGTTGTCTTGTTACTTTTATGTTGAATGAGAGCTTTATGTTGCCTTTCTAGTTCTCTCAGAAATTGAACTCAAATTTTTGTTTGTTTTCTTTTGTTCAGGTGCAGAGAATGTAGAACGAGTTTTGATTACAGTTATTCAAGGAGCAGTTGAATATCCAGACCCAATTGCACAGAAAACATGTTTTATCATCCTCTCTAAATTGGTAGAACTCTGGGGTAAGAGGAATTTTTTTTTTAACTTCATTTCCCAACAGGTTTCCTAAGACTCTTAGAGATGGAATGGAACCCTAGCCCTAACATAGACAGCAGCTGGGAGTTGATTTTCCTTACTGATAAGTTAACTGATTTCTTGTTATACAAGATGAAAATTTGAATTCTCTTGACAGGTGGTAAAGATGGACCAGTGGGATTTGCTGATTTTGTTTATAAGCACATTGTTCCCGCATGTTTCCTAGCACCTTTAAAACAAACTTTTGACCTGGCAGATGCACAAACTGTATTGGTAAGCTCTAGGAATCTTTGTTTACCTTATATAGATCTCATGTGTTCTAATCTCTTCTTTAACATTAGGTTGATTGGATTAAGTTTCATTGCTTTAAAAAGATTTTAATTTCAAATTAGGATTCTTTTTTTTTTTTTTTTTTAATATTTATTTTATTGATTTTGACAGAGAGAGACAGACAAAGAGAAGGGGAAGGGCCCAGAGCAGTCTCCATAGTTGATAGTATTAGTTTTCCACATAGTTTCACTCCACAGGTGGGTGTGGGGCTGCACAGGGCAGGAACTGGGCCGGGAGCCTCCCACATAGGCCCCTGCAAGAACTGAACTGGGGGCACACCCCAGTTCAGCATATGGGTCCACCTGGGCCAGAGCTGGGATTCGATCCTCCGGGGGATTCAGTCTCCAGGGCTGCAAAGCAAGCGCTTAACCCGCTGAGCCATCCCAGCTTTCCCTAGGATTCATTTTTAAAAGGTTGATTATACCTTCTGAACCTTTTATGGATTCTTACTCAATTTTGATGCTAAATTTGAATACTTAAAATCAGTTTCTACAACTTTAATAAACAAGACTTTTTCTAGGACCATGCAAGGGTACATGACACCAACATTCTTTAAAATTGGTTGAATTCGTTTCCTGCTACTACTTTCATTCTAGGTAGTTAATGGTTTTTTTCAAACGATTAAAAGTAACTTTGTCTTCCTCATATGATAGTTTCCCCAAATCTCATCTTCAGAATACTTTATGTCAAGCAGTTGCCTTTTGCTTCTCTACAACCTAGTAAGAGTTAGATTTCATAATTATAATCCACTACATTAAGACAGCATTTTTGTATCTTCATTTTCTATCCAACCCACTTACTGCTTTCCTTCCTCCATCCTTTCTCTATCCCTTCTTTGGAAGTTAATGAGCAGTGGCCAGGGAAAAAAAGAGAAAACATTGAAACAGTAACCAAGCATTGACTATATTAACATTTTTAAATTTATCTTACACAGGCTTTATCTGAGTGTGCAGTGACACTGAAAACAATTCATCTCAGAAGGGTAAGCTTTGTACTCTGTGTCTGTTCATTTCATCTCACATATATATTTGGGTTTTTTGTTTGTTTTTTAACAGATCAGGCATTTAATTAGGCTCTTCGTAATTAACTTAGAACAGCAGTTTGTGAGGATAAAGCCTATTTGTGAGCGCAAAGAGCAGAAGTAGCCCAGGAGCTGAGGAACAGCTTTGATTTTTGGCAGAATTTGCTAGCCCACGGCTTTCTGATCAACTTTGCACTGCTCTGTAATCTCATATTTCTCTTTCTCTGTGTCAAAGATCTCACCCTCCTGGTGTCTGGGCTTCCTCAGCTTCTTCTTGAAGTAAACATCATTGAGATGTTTGGTGATTTTCACACCACTGATACACCAGTTTTGATGGAGGTGGCAATGACAAATTTCTGGTGTTCTACGTAGAGGAACTCGATTGAGGGACAGAGGTCCAGTCATAAGTAGTAAGCCACTGCTCATGTGCTTCAAGAAAACCACCACCCTCTTATCTCGATGGCATCCACTGACAATGATCAGAATGGTCCCAGGAGTAATGCTGGCCCAAAGTTTTCTGATGTGCTAACTGAAGGATTTCTTGTCATGGCTTAACAGCTTTCGAGGCACATCTTGAGTAGGATAGTATCAGGCATTTTATGAAGTTTAACCACTCAGGTGCCACTGTTCTTGTCGCCACCAACTGATTTTGTGACAGTAGCAAGAACCTTCTCCTTTTTCTTTTCAGTCCTGAATTTAGCTGCTGAATACTTCCTCTTCTACGTGGTTGTTTGGTAATATATAGCTGATTGGGAATATCTGCCATTTCCTGTAACCAGGATAGTGTTTCAGCTACAGTGGGGCCTCCCCTTTTTAGACATTTTGTCCTTGGGGTTACCCTTCTTAACCTTGCCACCAGCATCAGCCGTCTTGGCTGCAGATTTCTCCTCCTTAGTGTCTAGCTTCTCAGCTTTTTTCACCTGCCATCTTGCAAGATGGGAGCATGTGTATTTGTTATGGTTTTAATTGTATTTGACTTGTCGTGGTGTTTTTTTTTTCTTGTTTTTTTTAAGATTTATTTTATTGTTTTTGACAGAGACAGAGAGATGGGGGAGGGCACAGAGTAGTCTCCATAGTTTCATGTCATCAGTTTTCGACATATTTGCATTCCACACAGATGGGTGGGGGCCACGCAGGGCAGGAACTGGGCTGGGGCCTTCTGCATGGGAGGCATGCTTCCTCAAGCCAGGGGCCGAACTAGAGGGGCTCCCACATGGGAAGCACACCTCAGTTCAGCATATGGGTCCACACAGGCTGGGGCCAGTATTCGATCCTCTGTCCCCAGGGCTACAAAACGAATGCTTAACCCGCTGAGCCATCCTGGCTTCCCCCTTGTCTTGTTCTTAAAAGCTGTTATCTTTTATAAAAAATTGCTTCAGTTCTGACTGTTTGGGATTTGAGGGAATACCCGTATTCATTATTGTTTTCCATGTTGTAGTTAACAAGAAGCTTAAAATGTTTTCGTTTGACACAGAATATGAAAAATCTTAACCAAAAGTTAAAGTTCCAGATTTCATGATCTAGTAAGCTCTTCACAGCTAGAGTTCTCTAACTTCCTAGTGTTATAAATGACTTGAATACTTTACTACTTCATAATGCCCTATTCTTGTTAATTTAATTATTTGTGTAAGTCATAAGTGATTCGGGGCTGAACCTAGCTGGTGTGTTGTTTGTCTTATACAGTAGTTTTTAATAGGTTGAATTAATTCATTTAAAACTCAGTTACTTTTTTTTTTTTAAACAAAATATTCTATCTCCAACTTCCTTCAAAACCAGGATGCCAGTTAAGATCTCGCATTCCCACAGAGCTAGTCAACTAACAAGCAGCAGCTTCCCTCTCCCCTAAAATAAAGCATAAGCTCTTGCTAACAGTCTCCATTCGGCCCATTCCTCATTTGAACTTGAGTGTTTGATTCTGAAAAGGATTTGAAGGGTTTTCAACTCAGTAGCATTTTCTCTGTTCTTACTATGTGCTAGGATAGGAGAGCTGTATAAAGATGAATTAAAAATCCTCCAATATTTGGAGAGCTTAGAATCCAGGCAGACCAGTGCATAAATAACTTAATGGGATGGGTTAAGTAAGTGCTGTAGTAGATCTGTATTACGTGTAATATTGTGGTACTAAAGATGAATGAATGAGCAGTTTTGCCTATGAAGGCACTCTTAAGAAAGCCATTTGAAAGAGGTGTTTGTTTTTGTTACTGATTTGTTGTTTGATAGACCTAAAACAGATGTACATTCATTGGACTGACAGGAGGAGCTGGAATTCTGGCAGAGTTAAGTGGTATATAAAGACAGACCAGACATTGAATGATAGATTTGGTAGAGAATAGTGTTACCATGTTTAAAGTATGGACTCAGAATAGCTAAAAATTGAAATGGGACTAGGTATGTTATATGTGGAAGTAAAATGGGACTGGGTGTTTTCTGTGTGAAAAGTTGGGAAGTCAGTAGGTAGTAGGGTTGTATTTAGGATAGTTAGGTGGTGGTGGGGCATCGGGGAAATGTTTAGATAGCAGTTTGGAATGTGAATCTGAATCAGTTACATGAAATACTGATTTGAAGTCCTAAATGTTTAGTTAGTCAAGGTGAATAGTAGGAATGAATGAGACATTTTAAGACCAGGACAGAAAAAACTTTGGCTAAAACAAGAGTTATGGGAAAGCTAGAAGTAGAGCCAAAGGTATGAAAGCTAAGGGAAGAGAGTCACAACAGAGGAGATTGGTTGACATTATTAGATGCTATAGAGTCAGGGAGAATGAGAAATGACACAGTAAGAATGCTATTTACAGTTCAGAAGTATTTGTCTTGACATTCTTGACTCTTGTTTGTAGACACACATAGAATTGAATCAAATAGAATATTTTTTTTTAAATGTTCTGCTTCATTTTTTTTATTTATTCACTTCACTGACTTCCTCTTGAGTTACAATTTTTCCCAATTAAAAAGAAACTATACTCCATTTTTAAGTGATAACAGTGGGGTTATATGAGATGATGAGCAGTGAATGGGCAGTAAGTATGGGAGAGTAGACTAAAGAAAAAGATGAGGGGAAGCTGGGATGGCTCAGCGGGATAAGTGCTTGCTTTGCAGCCCCAGAGCCCAAGGATCAAATTCCGGGCCCAGCCCATGCGGACCCATATGCTGAACTGGGGTGTACCCCCAGTTCAGTTCTTGCCAGGGCCTATGCGAGAGGCTTCCGGCCCAGTTCCTGCCCTGCACAGCCCCGTTCCTACCTGTGGAGCGAAACTATATGGAAAACTAATGCTGTCAACTATGGAGACTGCTCTGGGCCCTCCCCCCTCTCTCTGTCTCTCTCTCTCTCTCTCTCTCTCTCTGTCAAAAACAATAAAAAATAAATCTTTTAAAAAAAAAAGAAAAAGATAAGAAGGAAAGTCAAAGGGATCTGAGAAACTTTCACAAACAATGAAATGTCACCTCTTCTTAATTAGGAATGGGCTTTCTTTGACAAGTCATTAAATTATAACCTAGAGTCATTGGGTTAGAGGGCGCAGGAGTCCATGTAAAGGAGGAAACAAATCCTTTGATTCAAGAGCAGTAGTTCATATTAAACAGAAAATCAGGTGTTAATACAGGGAGACATGTATTGAGAAATGGATTGATTTCATCTTGATAACTTACTTTCAGATGGACCCTGTTGGAGTCACAATATATTAAAGCCTTTAAGTCACACTCAAGTTTAAAAGTGAAAATAGGTGTTTTTTGTTTGTTTGTTTTTAAGATTTATTTTATTGTTTTGAGAGACAGACAGAGAAGGGGAGGGCCCAGAGCAGTCTCCATAGTTGTACATCAGTTTTTGACATAGTTTCATTCCACACAGGTGGGCGGAAGGAGAGGGGAGTGCAGGGTGGAAACAGGGCCGGGAGCCTCCCACATGGAGACACACCCCCACAAGCTGGGGGCCAAACTGGGGGCTGCCCACATGGGAAGCTCGCCCGGGAAAAACCAAACTGGGGGCCATCCACATGGGAAGCACACCCCAGTTCAACATACAGGTCCACACAGGCTGGGGCCAGGACTCTATTCTTGGACCCCGGGGCTGCAGAGCAAGCATTTTACCTGATGAGCCATCTCGGCATCCCCGAAATTAGGTATTTTTAAAGTATTGGATTTATTACATTTCTTTGAGGCCACTTTCAAACACAGTGTTATAGGAAAACCATTTTTAAAAATTGTATCTTTTTATTTTTTTGTTAAATTTATTGGGGTGACATTGGTTGGTAACAATTTCATGGGTTCCAGGTATACAATTCTACATTACATTGTCTATGCATTGCATTATGTGCTTACCACCCAGAGTCAGCTCTCTTTCCATTACCATATATTTAATGTCCCCTCCCTACTCCCTACTCCCCCACCCTACGCTCCTCTCCTATCCACCTTCCCCTTTACCCTCAGGTAACCACTAACCTATTGACTGTGGCCATGAATTTTTGTTTCTCTACTTTCAGTTTTATATTCCACCTATAAGTGAGGTCATATGTTTCTTGATTCTTTCAGTCTGAATTATTTCACTTAATAAAATGGTTTCAAGATGCATCCATGTTGTCCCAAATGGCTGTATTTCTTCTTTTCTTATCACTGAGTAGTATTCCATTGTGTAAATGTACCACAACTTCTTTATCCAGTCATCTATCAAAGGACACATCATTTGGTTCCACAACTTGGCCACCATAAACAGTGCTGCAATGAACATTAGGGTACATATATCTTTGCAAACTAAGGTTTTCAAGTTTTTTGGGTAGATACCCAGAAGAGGAGTTGCTGGGTCATACGGCAATTCCATTCCTAATTTTTTTAGGAATCTCCATACTGCCTTCCATAGTGGTTGTACCAATTTACCGGTACATTCCCATCAGCAGTGTGTAAGGGATCCTTTTTCTCCACAGTCTCTCCAGTACTTGTTATTCCTTGTTTTGTTGATTATAGCCATTCTCATAGGTATGAGGTAGTATCTCCTTGTGGTTTTAATTTGTATTTCCCTAATAGCTAGTGATATTGAGCTTTTTTTTTAATGTATCTGTTGGCTGTATGTGTTCATGGGAGAGAAGTATGTTTAAGTCTTCTGCCCATATTTTAATTGGATCTTTTTTATTTTGTTGTCGTCGTCGTTATTGTTGAATTGTATGAGTTATATTTTTTAGATATTAGTCCCTTATCAGAGGCATTATTTGCAAATAAGTTCTCCCACTTGGTTGGCTTCCTTTTTACTTTGTTGATGGTTCCCTTTGCTATACAGAAGCTTTTTAGTTTGACATAGTCCCATTCATTTATTTTTGCTTTTACTTACCTTGCCTTTGAGGTCAAGTTCATAAAGTCCTCTCTGAACCCAAGGTCTGTAAGTTTTGTACCAATATTTTCTTCTATGCAGTTTATTGTTTCAGGTCTTATGTGGCAGTCTTTAATCTACTTTGAGTTAATTTTGGTATATGGGGACAGGTCACAGTCCAGATTCATTCTTTTGCCTGTGGTTTTCCAATTTTCCCAGCACCATTGTCTGAAGAGGCTTTCTTTTCTCTATTGTATATTTTTTGCTCCTTTGTCAAAAATTATCTGTCCTTATATTCCTGGGTTTATTTCTGGGTTTTTGATTCTGTTCTATTGGTCCGTATGTCTATTTTTCTGCCAATACCAAGCTAGTTTGATTATTGACGCTTTGTAGTATAAACTGAAGTTGGGGAGCATGATGCCCCCAGCCTTAATTCTTTTTTTAGAGGATTGCTTTGGCGATTCGGGGTCTTTTCTGGATCCTTACGAATCTGATGGGTTGTTTGTTTGGTTTTTATATAAAAACCAAAAGAATGTCTGTGAGATTTTGATGGGAATTGCATTAAATCTGTAAATTGCTTTGGGTAATATGGCCATTTTAACTATGTTGATTCTTCCAACCCATGAACACGGAGTATCTTTCCATTCCTTTGTATCCTTTTTAGTTTCTTTTAATAGTGTCTTATAGTTTTCCATGTATAAGTCCTTCATGTTCTTTGTTAAGTTTATTCCTAAGTGTTTTATTTATTTCTGTTTTGATTGCAAAAGTTATCTTTTTTCTCATTTCTTTTTTTGAAGTTTTGTTGGTATATAAAAATGCTGTGGATTTTTATACATGGATTTTGTATCCTGCAACTTTATTTATTTATTATTTGTAATAGTTTTCTGGTGGAGTCTTTAGGGTTTTCTATATAATGGATCATGTCATCTGCAAAAAGTGACAGTTTAACTTCTTTACTCCCATCAATTGTATCTTAAGTTGCTGAGAAGAGGTGGGAGTGGGATGTTAGGTGTTAGTTTGTGGAATTCTTATCTCTTTCCTTTACCAAACTTATCCCCACCACCCAAAATGCCCCAAAATACTATTGTTAACAGTTTTTAGCATCTAAAAGATGGTGGTAAAGAGCAATGGTTTTACAAAACAGGTGACCTGCTTTTTAGTAAGTATTTAATCAACATCATACTGGGCAAATAAAGCTGTCTTTCTGGGCATTAGTTTCCTCACCTGGCTGCTAAATTCCTGTTCCCTTTCTGATCGGAAAAAGGGAAGTGTGTTTTTATTAGCGTTATCTCCTAACATATCATTGTGATCTCCTAATGTATCATTTTGGTCTTTCTTGTATTTTAGTTTCTAAAGATGGTCATCACCCTAGCACTGCCCGAAGGCTTCCCCTCATGCATCTATAGACAAAGACTCTTTAGCCCTCCCAATGGTAGATTGAACAGGAGCACCTTTCAGTGCATGGAAGGCCCTGGCATTGTGACTTCTTGCATTTAGAAGAGTATTTGTTTTGTTTTTTTTAAAGAGGAATTGTTTATAGCACTACATGACACTAAGTAACATAGTAAATACTAAGTACTGTTCTAAAGGCATTTCTGAATTTGAAGTCCTCATAGTAACCCCTTTTTTTCAGATGAGGAAACTGAAGTTCAGAGAAGTTAAGTATCTTGCCCAAGTTACCAAAAATTTGACAGAGCCCAGCTTCAAAATACAATATCTGGCTCCAGAATCTGTGTTCTTAATCACAATACCTTATAGTGTTTACGTGTACATATGTGTTTCAATTTCTTTCTAAGCATTATTAATGTCAAGGAAGAAAATAATTTAGTTATAATCTTTTAATTTTCAGGGTCCAGAATGTGTTCAGTATCTTCAACAAGAATACCTTCCTTCCTTGCAAGTAGCTCCAGAGATAATTCAGGTAAGAGCTGTCCTTGCAGATTTTCCTCTTAATTTAATGTAATTTAATGGGAGTGGGGCTGCACAGGGCAGGAACTGGGCCGGGGCCTCACCCTGGTGAAAACCGAACTGGGGGCACTCCCCACGGCAAAGTGAGTGCTTAATGTAAGAAATATAACTGTGTAGTTCAATCTAAATTTTGATTCAAAAAAGCCAAACTGTATTCAACTTGATATTTTACTGTATGTAACACAGCAAGAGTCCAAACTTAAGGAGGCTTTGGAGGAAAATTGTATTTTTATTTTCATTAAACTTTAAGTGAAATTTAATTTTCTATCATGGGTGACAAATCACAAGTGTTTTCATTACCTATGGCTTTGTCACCAATAGAAATCACAGGTATTTTCATATCACATTAGTTGTTCCAGAGATCTCGAAACATTGTTTAAACTCATCAATATTTTGAAATTATAAGTTAAAATATGCCAGTAGACCTTGTTATCTGAGTCAGTCTTATTATTCTACCACATATCAAAAATATTTTTTATAACCATAATTCAGTTCGTTTTGTAACCCCATGTGAGATACATCCTAAAAGGGGGTCCACTAGTCTCCCCCACAGCACACAAACCTCTCTTCTGAAGGTTTGTGTCAGGTAGTTTATTTTATATGTGCCAAGCTTATCAATGCTTACTTTGTATATCTGAAACTATTTTTAGGAAAAGGGCTAGAAACCTGTCTCAAACTTTTGCATCATTACAGTCATTTTTTAAATGCCATTTAGTTATTTTTTTAGCATTTAGTTATCCAGACTTCTTGTCCAATAGCACATAGATCTAATAAGGTATCAAAGTTTTGATGAAAACTTCAGTTGGGATCTTTTGTGTAAATTCTAAGAATTCTTTCTTCATCAACAGTGATTTGTAATGCTGTTTTATAAGAGGCATTGGAAAAATTAAATGAAAAATAAGATCTTACACAAGAGTAATCATAAAACTCATTTTTAATGAATTTATGGTCTCTTATGGCACACCATCTTTACCTTTAAAGATAATGAATTTTCTCAGTTATCTCTTGTATATAAGCTAATATTTTATGAAAACAATAAATTCCTAATTATACATGTCATCTTAATGTCCATCAAAAATATAAATAAATCATTAGCTTTTGAATAGTTAATATTCTCCCAGGTTGCTAAATGAAGCAAAGTTATATTTCTGTGTTAAAATTTTGATTTTAAAGGATAAGGATCCCCAGATTTCCCTTTCTCACATGCCTCTGACAACTTTTTTTTTAAGATTTTATTGTCTTGAGAGGTGGGAGGGCCCAGAGCAGTCTCCATAGTTGTGCATCATTAGTTGTGACATAGTTTCATTCCACAAAGGTGGATGCGGAGTCTTGTGGGCCGGGATCCAAACCAGGGGCCTCCCATGTGGGAAGTGAGCACCTCACCATGGAGTCATCCTGGCAGTTACTGATGGTGCTACAGTTCAGTGTGTGGGTTTGCATAGGCCAGGGCAGGGAAATGAACCCCAGACCCTGTGATTGTTGAGACAAGCACTCAACCACTGAGCTATTCCTGCATCTCCTCAAGTAGTCATACTCTTTTTAAAGATTTATTGTCTGAGAGAAGGTGAGAGAGAGAGAAAGGAGGTGGGTCCAGGGCAGTCTCCATGGTTGTACATCATTAGTTGTGATATAGTTTCATTCCACACAAGTGGATGTGAGGCCACACAGGTGGATGTTGGGCCACACAGGGTTGGAACTGAACTGGAGCCTCCCCCATGGGAGGCAAGAACCTTAGCCGCCATCCTGGCAGTTACCAGTTGTGCCACAGTTCAGCATATGGGTTTGGACAGGCCTGGGCTGGGATTCGATCCCCAGACCTCGCAGTTGCAAAGTAAGCACTCAACCTGCTAAGCTATCCAGGCTCATATGCTTTTTAAAAACATTAGTCATACTTTTAAAAGCAGAAAGTAGAATGATGGTGGCCAGGAACTGGAGGTGGGAGAGAGGGAGGAACAGGGAGTTGTTCAATGTGTCGATCAGCAAGTGAAAAAGATTATAGAGATTTGTTACACAACAGTGTGCATATAGTTTATACTACTGTACTATACACATAAAAATGGTTAAGATGATCAATTTTATGTTTATCATAATTTTAAAATAATGCTATAGATTTAAATTATGAATTTAAATGCAAATGGATTTATTCTCTTTTCCTCCCCATCTGGCCCCCCAGGAGTTCTGTCAAGCTCTTCAGCAGCCTGATGCTAAAGTTTTTAAAAACTACTTAAAGGTAGGTATTTGTAAAACTTACATATCTTCAGAGCCAAGAGAGAATATATATTATAGGTAATGTGTCATATTGTAGTTTGACCAGCTATTACTTATTTTGGGATCTTCTTTGCTCTAAAACCTGCTTCTAAGAATCTGTAGTTATAGACATTATACTTGAGAGTCTTCTGTGAGACCCCTTTGAACTGAACTTCTGTTATCGAAAGTTAATAAGAACACTGAATGTATTTATGCTTGAGCATTTTGGTATGAAAATGCTCATTTTTTTTTAACAGTTTCATGATGTAATTTATGTACTAGAGCAGGGGTCTCCAAACTATGGCCCGCAGGCCGAATGTGGCCCACAAGGCCCTCTCATCCAGCCCGTGGAGACCTTTTTATCTGAATAAAATAATATTAAATAAATAATTAAAAACAACATCTATGTTTTGATTCTTTTTTATTTGGACCTCGAGTGTGTAGTCGGCCCCCAAACTGCTGTTTGATAGTTAATGCGGCCCGCGGGCTGAAAAGTTTGGAGACCCCTGTTAGAGCATTGGGAGAACAAGTAAAGTTTAAGAACAGTTGCCCATTTTGAGTTGAAAGGAAGGAGCTAAAAATAGAAAAACAGAAGGTACGAGTTACTTAGTTATAGCCTATCTTGAAACTTTTAGATTGTAAAATGGACAGAAAGTAGAGTCCTCAGATTTGGCCATGAAGGTTCTTCTTATATTCATAAAAATCACTGAATAAAAAAAAAAAATCCCAAATTGGCAAGAAATACCAAGTGTTTATTTAGTATTCATAATTACAGTTAAATTCATGAGGTAGCACTATCTTGCTTTCACCCAAGTAGTCAATCATTCAGTACTCTTTGACTCTTTTTTTATGCAAAAGGTACTATGCTGACTACTGCAAATATCAATATGGTGGCTTTCCCTGCCCACAAGGAGCTTGTGGTCTGGAAATAAAATTACAGTGTGTAAGAATGAGGAACTGTGATAGGATGAGAACTGTTCTTTATTTATTACCTTCATTCAAATTTGAGATCAAAGCTAAATGTCTTTGTAGCAGGTAACTTAATGGCTACCTGGTTCTTTTGCCCAAGACATTCAGTAGGATTTATAAGTCATGGGGCTTTGACTTTGGTTCTAATCTCCCTTGTTAGTTTTTTCCCTAGTTAATACTAGTTTGCCAACTTACACTGACAAAAGAGTTTATGAGAAGCATGCTGAGCATACTGTTTATTCAGGAACCCTACCACTCCAATTTCCCTATCAAAGCAAAGTTCCTATGGAGGTAATTTTTGCTAAATAACTGATCACTCAAACTGGATTAAAGGACTCAAAAAATTGTAACTGTCTATTAGAGGTATCTACATAGCACATCTAGGTATGCTATAGTAGGCTTATGATCCAAATATATTAATTTATCCAAATGGTATTTATAAAAGGTCTTTCTCTCAAGCCCAATTTCTATTTATTTATTTTTTTTTTTAATATTTATTTATTTATTTATTTATTTTGACAGAGGAGAGAGAGAGGGAGAGATACAGACACAGAGAGAGAACTGAACTAGGGGAGCTCCCAGTTCAGCATATGGTTCCGCACGGGCCAGGGCCGGGATTCGATCCTCGGTCCCCGGCACTGCAAAGTGAGCGCCTAACCCACTGAGCCATCCCAGCTTCCCCTCAAGCCCAATTTCTGTTTAGTGATAGCATTATGTCAACAATAGCATTATTTTTCTAGTTGGAAAAAAATGAACTTCCTTCTTTTGTGCCTATTTTACACATCAGATTGATCCTCAGATGTTACTATCTTTCGCCTCACTCACTTGCTGTCCTTTCCTTTCTGCCTTTGTTGTAGGCTTGTTATCTCACTGATCTCCCATCCCTTGTAAAGAAGCAGCTCTATTTGACAATAGTGAACAGTCCACTAAAATTCCCTCCCTCATAATCTTCATAATCCTGTTGACTAAAAACAAATTTAAGTTTCTAAGTTTGGTGCTTAGGGTTTTTTTTCATTTTCTGATTTCTGACTATCTTTCTGGTTTGTCTTGCAGGAATGGTCTTTGACATTTTTGGTGCTCTTCAAAAATTCTGCCTTAATTAGCACCCTTACTTTATGAATTCTACCCATTCTTCTAGGCCTACCTCAGGCATTGGCCTCCTTGGCTTTCTTTTGCTCATCTAGTGGTCATTCTTTTTTCTCCCCTTAGTAGATTATTTGTTAAATGAATGTCTGATCTCTAATGATAGAGATACAATGACCAATATAGTCCTTATCTGTAATGAGCTTACTGCCTAACATTTACTCTTTCTAGTGCCCACTTAACATATAGCTAACTATGGAAGGTGGTATGTAACCTTGAGGCGATGGCTTGCATAACCTCTAGCCTACTCATTCATAGTCTCAAGCGTTATATTGGAAGTATTTTTTTTATAATCAAATATAGTAAGTTCCTTAAGGGATAACAGCTGCTATCTGTAGCTTTGACTTCTTTGTTTCTTCCTCAAAATTTAATTTCTCAGCATTAACTTTGACAGTATTGCCATTCAGCAAAAAGGTGTCAAGAGCATGTTTTCTTCTGACCACTTGAATTTCATAGCATTAGCAGTAATACCATATTTTCACTAGTTTCCTAACTGAGTAATGTCAATATGTTATCTCTAAACTTACCACTTTGTCCAAAAGAGAAAATTCTTAACTTGTATTATGTGTGGATTTATGAAGTATGTGAAATGTTACTTCTTTTTTATGATAGTATAATTTCTTTTTTATTTTTAACTGTTAAACTTATTGGGGTGACATTGGTTGGTAACAATTACATAGTTTCTAGGTGTACAATTCCACAATACATTGTCTATGCATTGCATTATGTGCTTACCACCCATAATCAGCTCTCTTTCTATCACCATGTATTTGATGCCCTTAAATATCTACTGACTTTCACAAAAGAGTGGCTAGCACTCAATAACGTGGAGTCATTCTTCAAGGTAAAGGTGATGTCTTTGGGCATCAGTACTAATTGTACTAATATTTTAATTGCAGGTGTTCTTCCAGAGAGCAAAGCCCTAAGGACTGGATCTCCCTGTGCCTACTTCATGATTAGGAATTCCAGTTAATAATTTATAAAGAAGCAATTTTTGTGTGCCATTCACACTGGTCTTTTTAACTTTGCTTTGAACTTATTGCAGTATATATATTGGGATTTTTCTGTAAATGGGTGTAATTTTCCCTAAATACAGGTATGTGACAACAAGAAAAGTTGCTTGCATGCCAATTCAAACTGTTCTATGTAAAAATTCTGTCAAAAGATACAGCACAGTTACTCTAGTACCTTTTTTTTACTTGGAACTTTTAAGTCCTTTATAAAGACCATAGCCGGAAAACAGTGTACTTTTTTTAATTGCTGAGTATAAAATGTTTGAAAATTTTAATTTTCTTTTACATGTTCAGGTCCAAAGAATGAAGGGAATACAACAGTTCACAATTAATTTTTTGTAGATAAGTCATTACATTTCTTCCAACTGTTGCAATGCCAATATGTATGCTACAGAAGAGAATGGTTTCATAAATTAACTGATTTAAGAGTAAGTGCCGGTGTTACACATTTTTTATAAAAAATAAAATAAATTTTACATAGTGAATCTACCAAGTCTTTTTTGGAATTATTGTAAATACTTTAGCCTTATTTTCTCATCTGTCCCTGATTTCCCATTTAAAGGCTTGCACATACAAACTTACAAATGTTTTATTTAATTATGCTCCTAAAAGTTTACATGCAACTTAGTTCTGTTAAATAGAATCTTTTAAAAATGCACTAGAAAAAAATCCTTGTGTGAATCTGTTAATAGAATTAAAAATCCAATTTTTTTCCTACCTCTTTTATTGGATCTAATTAGGGCACAGTATCCTATGTGCTTATGATGCTTATAAGTAGTCGTTGCCCATTACTGGTATCTTCCCCTGCCTTCTCTCAATGTTATTCATGACTGTGCAAGAAAGCAAGAGGAAAAACAACATTATCAGTAGTATTGGAAAATTAAGAAAGGAGGGGGAAAACTTGAGTAGCAGAATTACTCTAGTCACTTAAGTTTAAATTCTAAAATCCTGATAAAGATTATAGGGAAGGGTTATGGGTATTTTTGTTGTTTGTTTTTTTCTTTGAACCTTTGGCCCATATGGTCTTTAGGGGGTTTATGAATGGCCTTCGGTGTTCTATAAACTCCCTAGAATTGTATTCTAAAGTGAAAGCTGAGTGTTTTGTTGACAGGTTTCCTATACTATGGGAGAGATAAATGTACCACCTATTGCAATGGTACTAATTGTTCAAGTATACTGATGAGTAGCATAACATAGAGGTAAAGAGCACAGACTCCAGATCCAGATTAAGTAGGTTCAATCAAATAACTGTTCTGCAGTAACTGGTTTTAGAACCTTGAGCAAGTTCAATAACTAATTCTTGCACAGTTTACCCATCTACAAAATGGGAGAAATAATGGTAGCTACCTCCTACTAAGAATTATTAAATTCTTAAGTTAAACACGAAAAGAGCTTATTACAGTACCTGCACATGAAGGCTTGATATGTTACTGTACTATTCCACATATGTAAACGTGACAGCTCCTTTCCCCCAGCTCTTTAAAGCCTTTCAAAAGTTTCATGTGTTCATAGCTAAGAGAAATCAAGACATGGAAATTAAGAGACCATAAGAGAAATTAAACTTCATGTTATGTAATCATGTATAATAATTCCTATCTTTATTCCTGGCAGTTGCCCAGAACACTTTATTTAGTACCATAACAATTAAGGAACTGTTCCATCATGAATTACCTCATTTACATTGTACTTATTTCAGAAGCAAGCAAATAATTGTCACAAGGGTGAATCTCACCTGTTAACCGGCGAAGTAACACTGAAGCACAAGACTTAGGAATTTGTGTGACTTTACTATGGAACCACAGGTTTTATGATGCCTGGTTTAGTCTTGTGCCTAACAGTTTATTTAAATTCTAAAATAAATGCTAACGCTAATTGGTTCACAAGCAGGTTGACCTTTAAGAAGACACTGGTATTTCAATATATATCAGTTGTCATGTGGCAAATATGTGAATCAAGTCCTTGGGCTCAGCTAATCACTTCTCCCATAACTTTGAGCTATGGATTTTACTGTTGCAAGAAACTTTGATAGGTCCTTTGGCATTAGATATGGGAGAACTGGAACTGGTTGGAATTGTAAGCAGTGAATAGATTTGTTTGTTAGAATTTCATCATTTAAACATTGTTTAAAAGTCTAATAAAGTAACTTTTTGTAAAGTGGGCTTTTGTTATCTTCATAGTGTGTATAACAAGTAAACAAAAAGCAATAAACTTGTTCAAAGTTTGTTATTTGGCAGAGAGCTGGATCTGTAACCACAGGTCTGTTCCATTCAAAAGCCTCTGCTCTTAACCACTCTGCTATGGTTTCCAATTTCATCGCTGATTGCTGTAGTTCTCATTTGGGAAGAACTCTTCTTCCTCTCCCTCCCTCAGAAATTTAGCCCTTCATCAGCAGTAACCTCTTTGAATTCTTATGTTGAGAAGGCTGCAGTACTTGTCAGTGAGCAAAAGGGATATCTAGGGCAGGGGTGTCCAGTCTTTTGGCTTCCCTGGGCCACACTGGAAAAACTGTCTCAGGCTACAGATAAAATACACTAACACTAATAATACTGATGAGCTAAAGAAAAAAATAAATCTCAATGTTTTTTTGCTTTTTTTGTTTGTTTTGTTTTTTAAAAGATTTATTTTTTATTGTTTTAAACAGAGAGAGAGAGAGAGATACAGATACAGAAAATCTCAATGTTTTAAGAAAGTTTATAAATTTGTGATAGGCAGCATTGGAAGGCGTCCTGGGCCATCCACGCAGGCAGCAGGTTGGACAAGCTTGCTCTAGGGAATAGCAGCTGGCTGAGATCTTGGTGGCACCAATACTGCTATACTTGATTTTAGTCCTATATTGCCATATTAAAAAAATACCATTTAAAAGGTAATTGAGTGAGTTTGTTTACATTAATACTTACATGGCTGAATTATTCAGAGGCAATAATCGCAACACGGAAGCCAAAGTGGTCTTTAAAACACACAAGACCAGGGGAAGCCGGGATGGCTCAGTGGGTTGAGCGCCCACTTTGCAGCGCGGGGACCCGGGATCGAATCCCGGCCCGGGCCCGGGCCCGTGCAGAACCATATGCTGAACTGGGAGCTCCCCCAGTTCAGTTCTGTCTCTGTATCTCTCTCTCGCCCTGTCAAAAATTAATTAATTAATTAATTTTTAAAAAACCACAAGACTACTTCCAGGGATCATTTCTATAGTTCATAAAACAGAACACAAACCTATCCCTTCAGCCTGTATTTCCCACGATAGCCCCTCGTGTCCAGCATTCTGCATACTTGTGATTTGAGTATTTAAGTAATCACGAGTTCCATATTTGCCCCACTATCGCCACACTCTGCACTCTGCCTTTGGTTCTCCGGGACAAGGCCGAATTTGCAGTTGTGGGAACTTAATCATTGTGTTCTGTTCACTCAATGCGCAGGGCTCCAAGGCTTCAACTTCTAAGTGAAGGGAAGGGTGGGGGGCGGGTTGGTGACAAGCAGAGGGTGTGGGCCTGGTCGGACTCCAGACACCGCCCCCAGCCACCATACCCACTAAACTACAGAAGGTAGGTGAGCCCACGGTGCCAGTCCCAGGCTGAAGACGGACCTTCGAGCTTGCGCACGCGCACCGGCTCGCGCCGCCGTCGGTCACGTGGCCCCTGACCAGGGCCAACGAAGCCGGAAGTGTCCTGAGGCGCTAGGAGGCGGCGGGAGCTCGCTGGCGGTGGCTCGGCGGATATCGGTGTGGTGAGTGGGGCGGACGCGGGCGGAGGGACCGAAGCTGCGTGGGGCAGGGGCAGCCGAGCCCGGCACGGGCCCCGCGCGGAATTCCTCAACCCCGAGTGGGAAACTGGAATGCTGAGTCAGAGCGGGGGCAGGGCTGGCGACCCTCGAAGCCCCACACAACCCGAGGCCGAGCCCTCCCCGGACCCTGGCTGTGCGGGTGCCGCCTCCCGGTATTTGGGGCGTCCATAGCCGGGTGGAATGGTCGCGTGGGCCTTGTACGCTCTACCTTGACTCCTGGCCCTCTGACCGGGGCCCTCTCGGGTCTAGCGACGTTGGGCGCGAAGGAAGATGTGTTCGTGGCCGAGTCTGGGCCCTGGCCGCCCAGGGGATACGCGATGCCCCTTTCCTTTGGATTTGGACTGGCCACATTCTACACCTTTTTCCGAGCGTAGGCGAGATCGGCAGTTTTTAATGTGCTTTTTTTCAGAAGGTTGAAAAGGGACGTTTCATTAAGGTTTTAGCATTGATAAACGGGGGTTGACTCACTGGAAGCTAGAAGCTGAAGACGTCTTTAATACTCGTGAATATACGGTAACGCAAGTTCCCAGACGTTTCCTTTGGGGAAATGGCTTATGTTTGTTTTCCAGTCTGCTTCCCAGGTATTTTCAGTAGGTGGCCTCAAACCAAGTTCTGCCCGGTAATTGTCAAATGCATAACCAAAGACCTACTTTTTTCACTCTAGAACGCTGAATATAATAATCCTGTTTAACACAGGATTCACATGGTAGTAGAGTTTGGAAATCCTGAGACTTTGTCCATTTGCTGTCTCATCAAACCTATTTTCATCTATGAACAAATGGTAGCTTTCATATTGGACAGTATAAGGAAGTAGACTTAAGGCAGGATCACCAGTAACATGCTTGTTCAATGCCTGCCTATACTGTGTCAAAATTTTGGGAAGATTTATAAATAGGCAAGCACCTTGTGGATATGCCCAGTGCTGTCATGTTTTAGCATGTTCTTATTGTGGGATTATTGGAAAGTAGTTTCAGAAGACATTCCCCCTTGATCATTGTGAAACCGTAGTTTTAAATCTGCATGTAGAGAGCAGATATCTTAACTGATAAATGTTTTATATTATCCACTAGGTACATATAGGTAACTAATGATAATTGCCGTGTACAGCTACCTCAAATAGCAAAGTTACATTAATTAGGGAAGTTTTTTCATTATTGAAAAATGTTTGAAAATATTACTGAAAAGATGAGTTTATAATTATTACCTCAGTAAGCTAACAAATGTGTATTCCTTATTTGTGAAAAGGGAGTCTATTATTGCTTATTTTCTATAAATTGCTGTATGTAACATTCCTTATATGAATTAGATGGGTGATAAAATTATATAAATATATCTTGATATATCAAAGATTGCTGAAATTTAGACCCTTGGCCATTTTCTAAGTTTCTAATTCTACTTGGAATATTGGCAGTCATTAATCATCACTAAATACCTAATCTGTTTTAACTTACAAAAAAGGAATATGAAGATGTTTTGATCTGATATTATAGCAGGTTTGAGGTGGGTTGGTGAGACTAGTGTTTACGCTGTTTAGTATACCTCATCTTTATTTCAACATGGCACTCACATATTTTCAATATCCTTATATATCTTTTCAGTATTAAAGGATGGTATTAAAAACAGGTGATGCTTTTTTTTTTTCAATATTAAGAAGACATGGTAGCAATTAGGGAGATGCAAATAAAAACCACAATGAGATACCATCTTACACCTGTTAGAATGGCTATCATCAACAAGACAAGGGATAACAAGTGCTGGAGAGGCTGTGGACAAAAAGGAACCCTCATACACTGCTGGTGGGAATGTAAACTGGTACAGCCACTATGGAAGGCTGTATGGAGATTCCTCAAAAAATTACG
>PVKE010002147.1:0-13813 GCA_004027555.1 Craseonycteris thonglongyai
AAAAATTATACTATAAAATAATCACTGATGACATAGAAAGGTACATATTGCAAGACTATATATAAAGCGATTCTAAAAAAAAACAAGAGGGATATACAGCAACATGACAATTATCATTCTCTTTATAGAATCACAAGTCATTTTATTTTTTATGTATGTGTATCTTCCAATTTTCCCACAAATTTGTTCAACAGACCGCAAGCCATTGACAGCAGGCGTCGTGGTCCTCTTGCCTTTGTGGGCTCAGCCCTCTGCACAGTGCTCAGCACAGAGAGTGCACTTAACAAATGTTGGGTGGATGAACAAACAAAAGAATGAGGGAGCATATGAATTATTTAACTGCTCCAAAGGCCTAAGGCCAACATGTGGAAGGGAAAAAGTTTAGGTGTGAATTTAAGTTTTCACCAGACAATGTGAAGTCCTGCTACACTCACCTAAGAATTTCATTGTAAACTTCAAATCAGATCATATTTGTCAATATTTTTTAAAGATATGAACTGTTTTATGGTTTCAGAGAAGAATGGTATAAAATGTGGTAGTGATGTTGCCTCGTGATTACAAAACCAGGTGAAGTTCAACACATTTAGCTGAGTTATAGCTGGGGGTTGGCATTCTTTTAAGATCATTCACTACCTCACAAATGTTCTAATTTTTAAAGTCTGGGAATCATCAAATAGAGTGAATTGCATTAAGAGAAACATTCACAAGGTCAAAAATTAGAGAAGTGCAGTTACCTGAAGGCTATATAAGAGACGGGTTAAATTCTGTATCGCTTGTATAATCTGAAAAATAAGATCCTAAGTATCAAATTCTTGAAAAAGCATTCGTTATCCACAAATAAAGAGAGGATGGTGGCATATTTAAGGTATGCAGAGCTCACCTCTGACTGTGAAGAACCTGGAAAACTTCTATATTCCACCTAAAATACATAAAAACATTAAAAAATGAGTAATCACTCTACTTTTGAAAAACTGCACTGTAGTGTTCCCAAACGTATGACTTCACCCTCTCTAAACTCTTCTATAGTCACTCTGTCCCCTTCTAGAAATCAAAGCCTATAGAATTCAACAGCCATGTGTTGAAAGCCTTTTCTGTGCACACTCAGTGTTTGAGATGCATGGCAACTTTTCACCCAACTATCCCTTAAAACAACAAGGGGTGATGGTAAGGAAGTGCTGCACACTCAGTAAGTAACAATGGTTACTCTGCACCAATCCTGCTGTAAATTGAGCTCACTGTGCCCAGGATGAAGTTGCCTCCCAGACCAGGGTGGCCCTGTGCATTGAAGAGGCCAGATTTGGAAGCTAGAGAATGTTGTGCCTGGTTTCTTGCTTCCTCCTCTCTCTACATTTGAGATTCACAGAGCCAAAACAGCCAGTAGTGGGAAGAAGAAACCAGAGGTGGTGGCCCAAAGTGGATGCTTAGCTGACCTGCTCCATATCCAACGTCTGAGTTCACTGACCACCCCCCCTCCACGCCCCCTTCCCCCCCTCCCCCGTGATTGCCCTAGTAGAAGCACTATCAGCAGAGGACATAAATGAGGTAACAAGGAACCACCTGCTCCCGGGGGATGGGGTCTCTATCTCATTCTTCATCTCTCTACCTACACATTAAGGGCGCATATGGATACTGAGGGTTTCCAGTTTCCAGAGTTGAACTGAACATTTGTCTATTCATTTGTCATCTGTCTTCTCTCACTAGGATGTAAGCCAACAAATAGCAGGATTTCTTCTGCGTCATCAATGCTATATCTGCAAACCTGGCATGAAATGGACACGTACTCCATTCTAAATATAAATAAATGACAGGCACCTACTATGTCTTCCACACCTTATGCTATGGAACATTATCCGAGTCCCTGTCCTCCAAGAGCCTACAGTTTCCCATTGCTCTTGTCTGATCAGCTTTACACTCAAACACACGAAACAGTCAGTTGTTAGGTAACTTTTGACTTGTTAAATTCAATTAGTTCAGGCTGATGAAGAGTTAGCCAGATCGCTTCCCCATACTGCCAATGACAGATTTCATTACTGAACAACACCTCTAAGAGCAGGACAAAGGATGGAAAAGGAGATAACGTTTTCAGAGTCATTAGACCTCGGCCCAACCCTCTGGAAGATAATGGACTAAGAGCCCTGGTTCTGTAGTGGGTTGTGGAATTTTCTCTGCCTTTCTGCTTTTGTCATTGCTCCACACTCCATGGTTTTTGTCATGAAAAGACAGTATGATATACACATTTTATATTCTATAAAAATTAGAAACATAGAAATGAGTTGCATTATGCTATATGTGGTTACTAATTTCCAAGAACGAGCAGGTTTGATACAAGACAGGAATTTTTAATGTCATCTTTTTAATGGAGTTGTTCTGCCACCTGGTGATGAATGTGCACAGCTGCAGTTGGTGATTTACACGAGCTATTTTGCCACTTGGGTTAAAATTTTAACTTAAAAAAATTTTCTCAGAAATGCTTTTCACACACACACACACACACACACACCCTCACCTTAATAAGGAATAAATTACGAAATATCCATTATACACTTTAAAGTTTGATTTCAAGTCATCCTACCCCCTGCCTTATCAATGGCAAAATTTTACAGCTAGGTTCATCCAAAGAGGAATCTGTGCATTTTTCTGTGAGTGAATCATGCAGGGGAAAAACTTCAGGAGAAAGCAATACTATTAATAACTAACCCTCTCCCCTTCCTTCCTCTAATGATGAAGAGCAGGTGGAAGCTACCAACTGAAGTGAAGTCTGCACTGAAAGGACGGAAGGCAGGAACATTTTAAGAATAAGTTAGGAAGTTCACAAGTCAGAATAAGTGGAGTAAAATACCGCATTGCTATTTTTATTTTGGCCTTTGAAGTTTGAACACTAAATTACAGTCAACATTCTCTATGGATTTTAAAAAAATCTTTGGATTATTTCTCAGTCATTTGTATATTTATACAAAAATATATATATAAAATGTTACATATATAAAGATCTGACATATGTCCCTTTTTTCACATTAATGCATTCTTGTGTTTGGCAATGTACCTAATCTGATTTTAGACACCATGAAATTCTTGAGCCCTGGGAAGGTCCACTGGCCACCTCCCAGAATCATATTCTTATCCCCAATTTTTGACATCTCAGTTTCATCTGAAATTAATAGAAAGTTTCATGTATTTAATTTTTAAAAGAGAGAATGTTATAACCCACATGTGTAATATGTCAAAAAAGAGATCCCAAGCAAAAAAAAAAAAATGAGAAAAAAAGTGAAAGAAACAAGCAATATTCCACAGGCAAAATTATTTCTGCCACTTAAGCACCCCCCAGTTGCATAAAGGACCTGATGCTCAGAACCATGCCAAGGCCAAAAGCTGCTACATGTAGTGGGTGAAAAGCTAGAGGCTTCAATGCAGAAAGTGAAAGCGAGACCAGAAGAGAGCGCAGACACACAAGTAAACATTGGGATTTTAAATCTTTTTAATAACTTTTCAACTGTTTCTTTAATTTACACCTACAGGATGTTATCATAAGAGCAAGAACATTTGAGGAATAAATAAAATAGAAAGTTTAAATATGAATATTGGAGTTGAGAACAATACAGGAAAACACTTTCATACCACTCTAGGCCCTGGACAGACCAGGACCTGAGGTGATTTTATGACGCAAAGTAAGCGGTGCCGTTTACTAACAAATCAGTTCACAATACCTTCTCCCCTGCATCAGAGACCGCCAGGTCGGCTCCCACACCCTGGCTCCCAGCATCCACATCCCAACAGCCGCTTCCTCCTGTCCCTTCGGTGACTAGTGCTGGAAGTACACCATTGAGACAGAAACAAAAAGGACATCATCAAACATCAGCCAGAAGACTGGGCTCTTTTGTACACAGTTGACACCTATTTCCAAATAACAAACATCACAAAACCACATGTATTGAATACTCTTATATGAGGTGCTAAAATAATACGGAATCCCTGCCCTCGGGGAGCTTACATGCTGATCGATACCAAATGGACAAATGGTATCAATTACCATCCTTTTTATTTTTCTTCTTTTCTTGCAGAGAGGCATTCATGTGATGGTGGCAGTACCGAGAGGGTAGATTCTACATCTCACCTTCACTTAATGGGGGAAAAGCCGCCTGGGAAAGTGAAATTGAAAACAGGCACTGTCAGACCAAAGCGAGGCCTGGTGGGCTCAGATTTAAGGAGACAGGTCTGCAGAAGGCTCCCTGGTGGCCAGTGCAAGAGCCCCAGACCATAAACATGGCTTAGCAGGAAGAAGTCGTCCAACAACCAGACTGGAACATCTTGCTGAGCAGGTGAAAGTGGCTAATACTTTATGACCTCACAGTCATACAAACTGAGCACTTGTTGCTATCCTCAACTAACTGATGATTTACAAAGATTTATTCTGTTATTTAAGAGAATATGAGGAGGAGGGGGAAGGGAGAAGGGGGAGGGGGAGGGACAAGGAGAGGGATGGGTAGAGAGAGAGAGAGAGAAGGGGGAGGGCCCAGAGCAGTCTCCCTAGTTCTACATCATTAGTTGTGACAGGGTTTCATTCCACACAGGTAGATGTGGGGCCATGTGGGGCGGGAACTGACTGGAGGCCTCCCACGTGGGACGTGAGACCCTTCATCATGGGGCCATCCCAGTGGTTACCAGTTGCATCACAGCTTAGCTTATGGGGTCGGTCGCACAGGCCAGGGCTGGGAATCAAACCCTGGACCTTGCGATTACAAGGCAAGTGCTCAACTGTTGAGCTATCCCAGCATCCTCTGATTTTTAAATAACAATTTCCTAGTATGTGTCCTCACAATTCTTAATTATGCTCTAAATTTACAAATATTACAAATACTGTATGTTTAACTTATGAAAACAGAAATATTTTTAGTCCGATAATATTTTTAAATACTACATACAGATTTCACTCTGCCCATTAAATATCTGTTGGTGGGATTTTATTCCTTTACCCATGTGAACCCAATTAAAACTTACACTACACTCATCTTACAATGATTAAAACTAGACCTTCCAAAGTCCTTTCACACATAGAATTTTACTGGAACCATGTTCAGTCAAGAACCTCATGAAATAGATATTCATTTTGTGACACTGTTTATAATTTTTCCCAGTGCCTTCTTGAAACTTTATTTCTGATAAAGGAAATACTTTTTTCTCTTGGTTTAAATAAGAGTCTCCTAGGACTCCAAAGAACTCTTCTATTACAAAGATATTTTTAAAGCAGAAAATGCTTCAAATTATATCAGCTAAAAATTAATTTCAGTTTGCCCAAGACAGTCAACACTTGTTCACGTATAGTGAAGGAAAATTTCACAGAAGTTTTTCTGTCACTAAGAACTGGTTGTCCTATGGGGTACTTTTTTTTTTTTTTTAAGATTTATTTTATTGTTTCTGACAGCAACAGAGAAAAACAGAGTCAGAGAGAAGTGGGAGGGCCCAGAGCAGTCTCCATAGTTGCACGTCATCAGTTTTCAATACGTTTTATTCCACACAGGTGGGCTGAGGCAGCGCAGGGCAGGAACTAGGCTGGGGGCCTCCCACATAGGAAGCATGCCTCCTCAAACCAGGGGCTGAACCAGAGGACAAGAACCTAACTAGCGGCCTCCCGTATGGAAAGCACACCTCAGTTCAGCATATGGGTCCACACAGACCCTGGCCAGAATTCGATCCTTGGTCCCTGAGGCTGCAAAGCCAGCACTTAACCCACTGAGCCATCCCAGCTTCTATGGGGTACTATTTTTAACTCTTAGAGAGATGCCAAAAGTATTAGAAAACAATTAGCCATTTTCTCTCTCTTCCACCTTACAGAAATGAGAACCATCAAATGGGAAAAGAAGCTGATGGTGAGTCAAATGAAAGCAGAAGAATAGAATATAGATCAAGTCCCTCTGTTCCTGCATTCAATTTCAGAATAGATGAGAGGATCTCCAGAATTTTATAGGGGAGTAGCTTAGACTCATCAGCCTGATTGGGTATATTGAGGACTAAAAATAGAGGGCCTTGCTTGGTCTATAACCTCAGATGACATGGGCCTGGTTTAGAAGAACCCAGTCTTCAAAATCAAACCCAGAACTGACCCATTCAGGTCCAGGTCCTCATTTAGAAATAGTATTTTGCCCTCATCAACTTTATAAAGAGACTCAGGGTCCTGTAGGACCATATTCCAGTCCAGCCCAGAACTACACAGATAGGTCTTTGGGGTGCAGGACCCCGCCAACAAGCCCCTGTCCCTGCTCTCTCTGACTCCTGACATCAGGCCACTGCAGGTGTCATGGTGACTCTGGGAACTCTCCCAAGTCTTGAGAGATGTGGATACCAACAGGGAGAACCTTCATTGCCAGGTCTGCAGGGAGGGAAGGTGTGGCCGTGTGCTTGGAGCAGCTGCAACAGTGGAGAGCAGCCCCTCCCAGCTGTCCCTGGGGTGAGGCTGAGAGCAGCAGCTCCCTACATATATTTTTAGATAGAACTTCCTCAACGGCATAATGAGGTTCATCTTTAAAAAGGAAATCACCCAGGGCAGTACAACTCCCCTGAGGAATCTGGGCTGTGTTGAAATGAAAAACATATGTGCACATTCTGAAAATAGAAACCCAGGATTAGATAAAGCAGAACTTGAGAGGGGAAAATAATTAGTGGTGTTAGTAAAAAAATTTAAAACTTTTTTTAAAGTATGGAATTAAAAAAAAACAACGTTTCCATATATCTTAATTAACCAAGGGATGTTTTTAAGGAAATGCTAAGACAATTTAATCCTCCAATCTCTAGCTACTAAGGACATTTTATCTTGTGCATATAAGACCTGGTGGGAGTATCATTTTTACCACCTGAACATAATGAAAAATACTTTATTAAAAAAACAAAACAAAAAAACCTTCTTTATGCCCTTTGCTCGGAAACAAAGGTATTAAAATATTTAGCTAACAACTATACACATGATAATATAATTAGGTTCAGAGAAATTACCTAAATAAATTCCCTACATTCTATTTTTTCTGTATTTGAAAAAACAGTGAAATAGTATTTTAATAAATGAAATCTGGGGGAAGCCGGGATGGCTCAGTGGGTTAAGTGCTCACTTTGCAGCCCCGGGGACCAAGGATCAAATCCTGGCCCCAGCCCTTGTGGACCCATATGCAAAATGGGGTGTGCTTCCCATGCGGGAGGCCCCCAGTTCAGTTCTTGCCTGCTGGTTTAGACCCTGGCTTGAGGAGGCATGTCTCCCATGCCATTCTAGAGGCCCCCAGTTCAGTTCTCACCCCCTAGTTCAGCTCCTGGCTAGAGGGGGTGTGCCTCCCATGAGGGGGGCGTGCCTCCCATGAGGGAGGCCCCCAGCCCAGCTCCTGCCCTGCATGGCTCCCGCCCACCAGTATAGAATGAAACCATGTCTAAAACTGATGACATACAACTGGAGACTGCTCTGGGCCCTTCCCCTTCTCTCTATCTGCCTCTCTCTGCTCTGTCAAAAACAATAAAATCTAAAAAATAATAATAATTCTGTCCTTAACTGAAGTGCATGGTGACACTGATCAAGAATCTTTTTGGCACTTCTGCCTTTAAGCACACCACCAAACCTCGTGTGTGCATGTGTGTGTGTGTCTCTGTGTGTGTGTGTGTAATTCTACTTTCCTGAGTTATGTTTTCTTCATTTATGCATAAATTAAAGGACTTGTTCTCTAATGTACTATAGTGACCCTTTTCCAAAAAAGCCCCCAAAAATGTAAAAGTTCTTTCAAAACTGTATTACAATAAGTTATATAAAAAATGAGGCAGAGTAGGTCTAGGGGAAGGTACAAAGCTTACCGGGGTAAAAGAACAGTGTAGCTCACCAAGTATTCTTTAAGTCCTTGTCCTTGGAACTGCAGTGTCATTGTTACATGTAAAAGAGGCTAGCGTGTTTATCCTCAGGTTTTGTCTAATTAAAATAAAACCACATTGAGTCCCCTCGAAATAGGGACAGAGCCATTGCCTTCATTTTATGTAACCACAATATGTTCCAGGAATTGTGTTCAGGCTCATTGCAAAGACCTGCGTTTTCACTTACAAGCAGTAGGCGATCCTGGCATGTCATGAGAACTGAGCATATCTGTCAGGGCTGATTCTTCACATATTTCCTCAGATGACTGACAAGCATCATCCACTTGGGAGGCCTTCACTGCAACTTGTAGGCTCTCAGCTAAGAAGTAGGAAAACAAAAGTAAATAAAAATGAATATGTATAGGGATGCCGGGATAGTTCAGCAGGTTGAGCACTTGCCTTGCAACCACGAGGTCCAGGGATCCAATCCCAGCCCCAGCCCGTGAAAACCCATATGCTGAACTGTAGTGCTGCTGGTAATCACCAGGATGGCGGCAAATATTCTTACCTCCCCTGCGGAGGCCTCTCATTCAGTTCTCGCCCCATGCGGCCCCACATCCACCAGTATGAAATGAAACTGCAATACGTTACAGCTAATGATGTGCAACTATGGAGACTGCTCTGGGCTCACCCCCTTCTTTCTCTCGCTCTCTCTCACCTCTCAAAACAACAAAATAAATCTTTAAAATTAAAAAATATATATAAATATATATAAAATCTAGATCAGAAGTTGGCAAACTATATTTGCTCTGTCTGTTTTTATATGGCCTAGAAGCTAAAAATAGTTTTTACATTTTTAAAGAGTTGTTAAAATGCACACACACACACACACACTCATTCACATGCACACACGTGCTCACAAAGAAGAATGTGTCCCCGAAGCTGTATGTGGTCTGCAAAGCCTAAAATATTTACTATCTGTTCCTTTACAGGAAACGCTTGCCAACCTACAATCTTCTAGACAAATAGTTTAGGTATCATTTCAAATAGAGAATTCAATAAAAAAATAAACTTGTTGTATAAAAATATCTCAAGTGCAACTTTCAGTAAACTCATATGCTAAAAGCTCAATTACTTAAAAATATCAGGCATTAGGATTTTACGACTTGGTACTCTGAAATATAAGCTATTCTTAAAAGACTATGTCTCTTAAATATGCCTTAAAAACCAGAAACTCCAATTCCTCTGCCTAGACTTGCTGGATCAGATTCTCTGTCTGTCTAAAGTAGGATTTGCACTTTAATGAGCACCAAGGGCTCTTAGGATCTAGTAAGACTGGGAAATATCACACCAAGAAAGTGAAGTTTTTTATTTACAATATCAAGTTTTCAACCAGCAAGTGAAACAGTATCATTTTGAGGCCTTATAAATATTTCTAAAACACTCCAATGATTTAATTCCGCAAACTGAGCACTGACTGTGTGCTAAGTGCTCGTGGGGATCGAGTAACTAGTAAGGAGAGTTTATAGACTCAAGCATGAAATTGACAGACAACTAGCTGTATCCCAAGGCAGCAGGTGATCCATGCTCAATTCTGTCATCTAGGATTAGAGCATCATATACACAATGCTCCAGTAGCTCAGAGCAGCAGGGGAGCCATACCAGTTCTTAAAGGAGATGAGCCCTGAGCAGAACCTTGAAGAATGAATGAAATTCAAGAGGCAGAGGCAGAGGAAAAAAGGGAGGAAAAAAGGGAGGAAAAGCAGTGTGGCAGAGCAAAGACCTAGGGAGATGATTCAAGGTGCAGGACTACACTGTCTTTTTTGCCCCAAAGACAGTTCCCTCGCCTTGATAAGAAGTCCTGGTAAATCTATCAGCCCAGGTGTGGATGGTCAGTGACTGGTGTGGATTATCCAGTTTGTGGCTCAGGCAGAACCTCAACCACTCTAGGTTCTCTTGAGCATCTGGGTCCAATTGCTGCTCCCCAGTACCTCCATCCCATGGAGATCAACTTAATACTGGGCATTAGTGACAGTTTGGGTAGGAGAGGAAGTGAAAGCCACTGGGTAAAATTGAAAGTAGCTGACTTTTTCAATAAAGACATGATTGAAGATAACAAGAGGGTCACCAGTTATTCTCAACCCATTTGAAAGTCCTTTCAGCTTTATTTCTAAAATTTATCGGGCTTCTGTCCATTTCCTTCTACTTTCACTGTCAATAGTCCACTCTAGACCAAGCCCCCAACATCTCTCATCTCAGACCCTGAAATTGCTTCCTACCATAGTTTCCAGGAAAACTGGTCTCCTTTTGATCTGTTCTCCATTTAGCAGCCAGTGTTCTTCTCAAGACAAAAATAAGATCATATCACACAGCCATGATTAAAAGCTTCCAATAACTTCCCACCAATTTTAGATTTTTTTTTTATTTTTTACTAAACCATGGCCTATGAAGATCTGGTGGCCCCTGCCCACGTCACAGTAGTCTCCCCTGACCCCTGCCAGATAGGCCTTCCTTCTTTCCTTGAACAGGTCAAGCTCATTCCAGATGCTGGGAGCTTGCATGCCCTTTTTCTCTGCTCAGGAATGGTCCTTCCCCAGATCCCCAGACAGACAGATGGCTTGTTCTGTCTTTCAATTCTTATCTCAAAAACGAATCTCCTCAGAGCCATCTTCCCAGACCTACCTAAAGCAAAGCCTTCACCTCATTTCAATGTCACCACAGATTCTTTAAACTTTCTGAAATGTTCTTGCTTCCTTATGTATGGCCTGTCTTCCTCCACTGGGAGTTTTTAGGAAAGCATCATGTTTCCTTAGCACCAACCACAGTGCACATGGTAGATGCTCAATGTACATCTGATGAATGAATGAACAAATCCATCAACAGAGCCCACTTCAGATAACCTCTATGCCCTTCTGAAGACCTCAGTTTTCTCAAGTATGAAATTAAGTTGATAGAGTCCATGATTTCTTAATTCTCTTTCAGCTAATGTTCTGAGATGCTAAGTGAGAGCTTGGCAAACTTTTTCTGCAAAGAATCAGATAGTAGATATTTTACATTTTGTGGGCCATTCCGTCTCCGCAGCAACGATTCATCTTTGCCATTGTAGCAAGAAAGCGGCCTTTGATGATACATAAACAACCAAGTGTGGCTGTGTCCCAATTAAACCATACGTACAGAAATAGGCAGTGGGATGCCTTTAGACTGTGGCCAGTAATTTGCCAACCCCTGTTCTAAACAACAGTATTCCCTGCCACTCTCTCAGGTGGTGGCTATTTCATCTCCCCTAAACTCTGTCCCTATTGTCACTGCCAGACTATTAGCCCCATTCTCTCCTTAAATCTTTTTCCCTTAAAGTTCATGCCGTGAGATTATACCAATCACTACCCCTCTTTGTTGCCATTCATCTATAGACTCCTTGAACAATTTAAGCACTTGGTGTAATTCAGTCCTGTCCCCCAATGCTACTCCTGCCATAGTTCTCAGCAATTCCACTTCTATAAACATAGAATTCCAATACCCTGGCCTTCTCACCTTTTGTGACCTTGTCCTCCATTCTACTTCCGCCACATGCTCCCACTTTTATACCCCTGACTTTGTCATTCTCCACACAGAAGTCAGGGGGTTCCATTTAAAACACAAATCAATCACTCCTCTACTCAAAATCCTATAGGTCTTTCCATCTCACTTAGAATGAAATTCAAAGTCCTTACCTCTATCCAGGTAATCTGAGTCCTAGTTATCCCTGACTTATCTCCTGCCACTCCGTACCCCTCACTTCCCTCTATCTGCACTGTCCTCCTTGCTGTTCCTCAAACGAATCTGGCACTCACCTGCCTCGGAGCCTTTGCACTCACTGTTCCCTATGTCTGGGACATTCTTTTTCCAGATATCTCTTTGGCTTTCTCAGTTCCTTTGTCGTCTGCTTATATATCGCTCTATCAAAGAGGTCTTCACTGGCTACCCTACCTAAAACAGAACCTCCTCGACTCCATCACTCTCTATTCCCCGTATACTGCTTATTCTTCATAGCACTTGAACACAACCTGGCATATTTATTTCCTTATGGTTTCCTGTTTCTGGAGTATAAATTCCAGGAGAGGCAAGACCTTGTCTTATTCTATTATATCCTCGGGACCAAGACCACAGTGCACACATGGTTCATAGCAGGTACTCAATAAACATTTTCTGAATTTATCAAACCAAATCCTTTTAGAAGCAACTTACCTTCTTTCAGTGCTGCTGCCAGTAAAGAGGCTACCTGGGGAGGCTCTCCTGGGTCAGGTTTAATGAGGAGGTGGGGTTCTAGATGAACATCCTCAAATCCACTCAGTTCGCCAAGTTCAGCATAGATATGCAACTTCTCCTCCAAGTATGTACAAATTTGTTGGTCTTGATTACTGAGTATTTCTATGAAATAGTATTTACCATAAAAGGTTATCCTATGACTATAACAACTAGTATGAACATCCAAGTTATAAGACAGAGATGCTGATGACTAGCAAGCATTATGCTCTAACAGGTAAATTACGAGTTGTTGGGTAGGACAGATCCAGGTTCAAATCCTAACTATTCCATTTAGTGACCGTAGCCTCCAGCAAATGACTTACTTCTCTGAGCTTCCATTGTCTTTTCTACAAATACGATTCTCAATAGACACCCATTTCCTTTCCCATTCCCCTAATTTCAGAAGAGCTGTAAAACTATTCTGTGTTCAGGCTGTTTTCTATTACGACTAAACCTTGAGCTCGGGAATGAAGTTGAGGTGGTGTATCCGTGATGAGCAATACCACAAGGGAAAAGAATGCAAAGGCTTAAAACTGCTCAGGCTTCAGCCAGCCCTGGCCAAAGCCAAACGCACTTGCTTATGTTTTTATTTCTAAATATCCAGTTTCTTTGACCATCTTTGCATGTATCATTTTCCTCTGGTTTCAGCATGTCACAGGATTCTTAGAACTTAAAGGGAACTTAATCAGCATCTAATCCAGGGGTTCTCAGTCCTCTCTGCCTCAGAATCACCTGGGGAGAGTATGAAACACTCATGTCTACCCCCCATGTCCCACATACACTGAGTGAACTGGTTGAGGGTAGGGCCCAAGCATCAGGATTTTTAAATACCTCCCCCAAGTGGTTCTACTCTCCAGCAGAGATGAAAAACACTGAGCTAAGCTAATCTCTTTACTTCTTAGACTTGGAAACTGAGGGCAGGAGCTATTGTGTTCCTTGTTTGTAGTCATACAACTATGACCTGACAGTGCTGGGACCTAAAATGAAACCACTGGGCAGCAGCTCCAATGCCTATCTGTACCACATTGCCCACAGTTACTGTTTCATCTATGTTATGTGCAGAATTTTTAATACACATTTTTAATCACTAAGGAAGGAGGAAGACAGCACCTTTGTTGAGCACTTCCAATGTCAGTATTTTCTTTTTTGAGAGTGGTTAGGGTGGGCCAAGAGTACACAGAACTAGATGAATCATTCATTCACACTTGCCATCATGACATTTGGGCTTTCGCAACATCGTGGACAACACACCCAGGGAACCAGAGGTGCCTGTGCCGTACCTTGACATTGCTGAATTCTGGCCACTCTTGCCTCAGCTTTCCGCCTCTCTTCATCAGATTCACTTGTCCTGCCCCCTTCTTCTTCTGGGCAACTTGAAAAGACAATAGTCAAGCGAGACAACTGAAATCACATCTAAGTATCTTTAAGTTCATTAGAAAGACATGGGAACTTGGCAGTAGAATTACTCAAAGAAAAATTCAGCATAAAAAGAATTCATCATGCACACACACACACACCCGCCAAGCAATCGGAGTACAGAAAGGACCTAGCATAATATAACTTTGCTCTCCAAGTCAGCAGTAGGGGCAACTATTCCTACAAACACACAAACACAAACATACACTCATGTACACACATACTCACATACATATACAATAACATTTGCTACAACTGAAACAATAACTTTTGCTCTCTACTACATTGGGGCAGTTCG
>PVKE010002147.1:13913-87427 GCA_004027555.1 Craseonycteris thonglongyai
TCAGTGCATAGTTATTTCTATTTTACTTTTTGACAGATAGAGAGAGAGACAGAGACAGAGACAGTTAGAGAACCGAACTGTGGGAACTCCCCAGTTCAGCACGTGGGTCCTGCCTGGGCCGGAGCCGGGATTCGATCCTCGGTCCTCGTGGCCTCAAAGCGAGCGCTCAACCCGCTGAGCCGTCCCGGCTTTCCCCAAGCAGTTCGATTCTTAATGGGGCAGAGGAGTCATGGGAGGTGTGAGCAGGGTGCCAAGTTGGTGAGATGCAGTAGAAATGAAGGAATTTTACATAATCTCTTTCAAGATCTAATGATCAAATTCCCATTAAGAATGATCACCTCCACTATTCCACTCTCATTGATAAAAAACATTCCTTGCACAATAATGAGGAGAAAGTTGACTTAGAACACTTAGATCCACTAACCTAAAAATGTGTATTGAATGACTCCTCAGAATTTGGCACACAGAGAAACAGAAGACATGGTCCCTGCCCTCCAGGAGCTTCCACTCTAATAAACCACCATATATTCATTTAAAGGGGGGGGGGGCAATAGCTACAAGGCTGTGTATGACAAGCACAAAATAAAGTAAGTGCTTTATAGAGCAAGTGTTAAAATTTTTCAGGTAAGAAAGAAACCACTGGAGCCAAAGAAGTCTTCGAGAAGAAGGGGAACCATGAGCTACACCAAGGATGGGTGGGTTCACGCAGGCAGGAGGGGCATTACAGGTAGGCGGAGTTGGGGACAAAGGTGCAGATGAGGGGCTACCACAGGCAGATGCAGGGCGGCAGACCACTCTGGCTGAGGCTGTTCCCATGCAAGGGAGACACAGTTAGAATATATTCCCCAGTTGAACAAATCCATTTCCTAGATTATGGACAGAAGGAAATGTTACCTCTCAACTGCCTGTTGGATCCGCCTCATCCAGTTATTTCGTTCCTCCTTGGAATTGGTATGGATTTCATACATCTCTGGACCAGCAGATGAAGCACTGATCAGAAACATTCCTCTCTCCTCATTAGCCACTTCTCTAGCAATAAGCTTCTGAAGGGAAATAACGGACGGCTTTTGATCCTGTGTAAAATAGGAGGACGTGCAGATGAAACAGCATCCTGTCTAAAGTCAGGGTCTTACAAACCCAATTAGCAAAGGAAAGCAACAGTATTAGACAGATTGTAATATCACTTCAACCTTTTCCAAAGAACTGGAGATTAGTAAAATCTCCAATGGAGAGGGTATGGTGAAGAGAGGATGGGGAAAAAATGAAATAGGAGAATGTTTGTCCTTAAGAATTGGTAGTTTAAAGGACAACTTTTAAAAAAGAAAATTAAAAAAAGAAAAACCTGAAATGCCATAGTCAGGGGTGAAGGAATTTTTCTAGAAGGGCATGGGATAAGAAATAGTATATCAAATATTACAAAGTGATTGACAGAAGACCTAAAGAGTCCATTGAATTTGGCAGTTAACAGCAACACTGTTTCAATACGGTGATGGGTACAGAACCCCAAGCACCAAGGAATGGAGTATAAAAATGAAAGGCAAGAACGAGGAGGCAAGACTTCAGATTCCCCAGGCATAACCCGTGTCTTCTGCTATTGTAGGGGTACAGCAACACAACGTCAGTAGTTCTACCTGCACATCTCTCTTCTTCCCACCAACCAGGTGAGCAGGGATGGGTCTAATTCATCTCCATATGTCCACCACAGTATTTTGCATAAAGCAGGTACTCAATAAATGTCTGTGGAACTAGATTAAGCTTAATTCCATCAGAGGGGAATAGGAAAAATGTCTAAAACTTGTCATCCAAGCCATGATTAAATTAGCTTTTTCTCCCAACATTTACAGTGATTCTTCAATGTCTCATTCTGATTCCTGGGGATTCTAAGATGCATGAAGGCACCAATAATAGTAATGTAGGCAGGCAGCCATCATTGAAAGAATAACCAAAAGAATGCCTGCAGGATGAACAGTTTTGGGGGTAAATATGAAGACTCGTCTTTGGTTTGTGGCTTCTACCACTGTTTATGGAGTTGGTTGCAATACATGGTTTTGCTTCTCCCTCACGGACTGAGCGACGCCTTTATCCACAGCACGCCAGCCACTCCATGCCTCTCTGCTGACTCCGTGCTTGCTCTGCTTTCCCCGCATCACACAGCTCTACCACATCTGAAGCTGTGTGCTAGGGTTTACCCAGAGTACCTCTTCAGCCCATACTTCTTAGAGCAGGAAGGGAAAATGACAAAGCAAAAACATGACGGGACAGACCACTGGTCTACTGAGTCCTGTGCTCAGCATCAGAAATGAAAGCAAAGCCAGCCTGGGGCTGTGCTTTCTGAATAAAGCCCCCTGTAGGTAGGGGGAACTCCTGAATACTGTTACTACCCCTGATTCGATTATAGAGCTACTACCTAAGACAGCAATGTCCAACCTTTGGGCTTCCCTGGGCCGCTTTGGAAGAAGAATTGCCTTGGGCCACACATAAAACACACCAACACTAAAGATAGCTGATGAGCCTTAAAAAAAAAAATAGAAAAAAATATATATATATACATATCTTATATGTTTTAAGAAAGTTTATGAATTTATGGCTGCATTCAAAGACCTCCTGGGTCGCATGTGGCCCACAGGTAGCAGGTTGAACAATCTTGTTCTAAGACCTCATCTCCTTTCCTTCTTTCAATGCGGCTGTAGCTTCCTTAGTTTCCAATGTAAGCAGCCTCTTTATATGAAGAGGCAGAGTAGGTCTGAGTTGCTTAAGACATAAGCAGGAATGAAACTATTTGAACCAGTTGGTTAGTGGTGCAGGAGGAAGGGAGGTGGTGAGGTTAGATGTCTTTTATATGACAAATAACTGGGTACAAAGTGGTATTAATTAAACCACCATCAAAGCAGGAGGCATGAGGGGCATGTCCCTCATTATTCACACTAATCACAGACGACCACCAGCAATGATCAAGAATTCAAATTACACCTCTAGGAGTAACATGTCTACTTTGGAGACAGATGTCAAAGCCTGATGGTGCAAAGGCCCAATCCAGACCGCAAAGATGTTTCGTTTGTGGCACAGCATTTGAAAAAACAGATTTTTTGAATAGTTGTCAACATTTAAATACTTCTAAAAATTGAAATTTCTGGGTTCTTGGGAAAAACAGAAGACTGGCAATACTGGGCCATTGTCTTCATTTAAAAATATGGTATATATGGGAAGCCGGGATGGCTCAGTGGGTTAAGCGCTCACTTCGCAGCCCTGGGGACCAAGGATCGAATCCCAGCCCCAGCCCGTGTGGACCCATATGCTGAACTGGGGAGTGCCCCCAGTTCAGTTCTCACCGGGGCAAGACCCCGGCCCAGTTCCTGCCCTGTGCAGCCCCGCCCACCTGTGGAATGAAACTATGTGGAAAAACCAATGATGTGCAACTATGGAGACTGTTCGGGGCCCTCCCCCTTCTGTCTGTCTCTGTATCTGTATGTATCTCTCTCTCTCTCTCTCTCTGTGTCAAAAACAATAAAAATAAATCTTTAAAAAAATAAAAATATGGCATGTACCATAAAACATAGAGGAAACAGAGAATTGTACACCTGGAACCTATGTAATTTTTACCAACAAATGTTACCCCAATTAATTTATTAATAAAAAAAAAAATCTAAAAACACACTATAACTGAGTAATCTCGCCCCCTTTGCGACGGGGCACGTACTTGTCAGTTCACCATAGTTCCTGCCACTCTCTCTCAGTTCCTTGATGTCACACCTGCCCAGTTCCCGCATTTCCATTCCTTCCCAATCCCTATAAGCAGTGAAGTTGAAGACCTCTGCCATAGGGGGAGAGGAAAAGGAGCTGCTACCTTTAGCCCCATTGTTACAACACATTCACCTGTGATTCCACAAAGCGGCTGATTCTATCAGTAGGTAATTCCATTCATGATTCCACTGCGATAACTAGACCTTAAGGTCGCTTCCTGATTTGAACTTGCAATTGCACATCTAATACACCTTGACTTTTCAATGGTCATTCATTTTGAATTGCCTTCTTTGATATTCAAGACATCTTCCTCCTAGACTCAGTATTCTAGAACTTAGTTAACACCTCTACTTTTTCTTATTCATTTTATAGATTTGGATCCTCCTGCTATTTCCAGCTGATTTCTCTTTGAAAACTAACAACTACTCCATCTTCTTGCTACTTTCAGCCGCTTATCTTCTGGCCATTTCCAAATTCATCATGCCTTCTATAATGTGTAGCAAGCATTTACAAAGTTTTTTTAATAGCACAGAGAATCTCTCCTGTGGGTATAGCATGAAGATAACATTCTGAAATACTAAAGTGAGAAGTAGGAAGGCCAGATATTTGCATGCCCCTAGCTAATGCATCAATTCCTTCAAGATGTCAACTATATGATATAGGGCTATGACAACTGTTATGTGCTGAAACTGAAAAGCATATGATTGAAAAGTAGGGTGTACTAGAGTCGTGAGGGATAATGCTGTCTTTTGCTTTCTAACATTAGCAAGGACTTAGCCGGCCTTTATGAAGCCAGCTGTAAGTCAGGCTAACATCTTCAGGAAACAGAATCAGCATCATCTTACTGTTCACTGTCCATTGCCACACATTTTTTACCAAGAAGAGTTAAGTTGTTGGCTGCCTTTAATTTGGCATTTGGTGAATTGTATTCCTAAAGTCCCATTTAATGGTAAATGTGGTCTATGGGTGGCACTGATAACTCTTCAAGAGGTCAGATAAGAGGGACAGATCCACATTTTAAGTCATACTGTAAGTTAATCATCACAGCTTGATCTGAACTCATCTTTCTCAGTTGCCCTAGAAAACAAAACAGTTGTCTTTATGCTGTGTCTAATTCTTGATCCATCAGCAGGTCATCTGGCCTATAATACCACCCAAGAAGCAGAATTGCTTCTCCTTCAAGTCCTCGGTTTTAAAGAAACCTTGTTTCTGTATGGTGTGGTGTACATTTATTTTCTCCTCAGCATGGCCCTCACCAACCCACAGGTCAAACAAAATGGTCCCACCTTCCCACTAATATACTCTGTGTTTTTTTCAGAGCATTCCAAATAATAGCAGAAAGGGGTGTCTGCAGAAATCAGCTGGTTGTCATGAAATCTGCAACATATACAGCTCAAAGGCATCAGGGACATGGGGACTTATTTAAGACCTCTTGTCACCCTCTGACCTTTATACGACTTGGCATCATCATGCTGATAATACACAATGTGCTGAGCAAAGTGAAGAAGCTTATTGGGCCTGACAAGCACGGACTGGCAGGTGAGACACTGATCCAGCCTCTTCTGCCCTAGAACCCAACACTGGATAGGCACACTGCTTTGTCTTCTTTCAGCAACATTAACAGAAAATTCACTAAGCTCTGAATTTGCAAAAACCAGTTTGAACTAATGATATCTGCTAAGGGTACTGAATATCCTACCAGCTGATGGATGATAAACATGAGTGTTTTAGAGTCTCCACTGTGCTGTCCACACTGGTACTGCATCTTAGAGCCCTACTTCATGGGGACTGATGCTTGATGATGCTGACAAGAAGTAAACTGGTGACTCCTTGTCATCAATTATCAATTGATCTTCCTTCTTTAAGTGAGTGATTTTGGACTCCAGGATTTTATGTAAGAAATGTTATCCAACACTGGTTTTTCTGCTCATCTAAGTCTGATGATGAGATTAATATCACACACCATCATCACGATAAGTGTTATATGAACAGTCTTAGTAATTAGCAACTATTACAGTAGAGATGAGCAAGAATCTTCTTTAAACTTTAGATACCAGGATGGTGTTTCCTTGTTAGAGGGAGGGAACATCATGACATTGTTCACTGACAAGTACCAAAGCACTTCAATTTTTCACAATTGGTCAAGCCACTGAACCAGCTGAGTACCTGTCCTGGCTTTGATAACCAGATACTTATTATGCTAGCTAAACCCAAATAGATCCTTGTTACAAAACACTACAAATACTACTAATAATGGGAATATAAGAGAGGCATATTCTTGCCAATGATTATTTAATGTCATTAGGAATTTCAAGCATTTTTCAAGGAAATGTGGGATTAAACCATTTAAAATATGCATTACATGGTTATATACTTACAACAGCTGCAAAGATGTATTTCTGATCCTTTTCTTGTAAGAAAAGCAGCACATCAGTTAGAAGTAGAGCTAGGATATCTTTAAAAAAAAAAAGAAATATTACTAGTATTAATGAAGCAAACCACAGTTCAAATGCCATTATTAAATGTTCTGATTTCATGTTTCAAATTTATTTTTTTATTTTTACTGTTTTTTTTAATTTTTAAATTAATTGGGGTTAAAATTAATTGGTTGGTTAAAATTACATAGGTTCCAGGTGTGCAAGTCTACATTACATCATCTACGTATTGCATTATGTGCTCACCATCCAGATCAAATTTAAATAAAAATAAAAAGACTACAATTTAGTCTAATAAACTTTTATAAAAACACCTGTATTATGATAGTCAAAGATATATTTTATAGATAGCAGATAAGCTGTGTTTAAGTGTTCATATTTATGTGTGTAACTATATTAAGGTGACCAGATTTTAACATTGGTAAAGCGGGACACCATTGACCGGGAGGGAGGGGGTTCTTGATTAAAAATTTGGTCTGTCTCCCGCCGTTCCCTAGCTTGTCGTGCATTCTTTCCAAAAATCGGGACTTTTTAAAAACGCCGCGGGACGCGGGACAAATTGTTAAAAATCGGGACTATCCCACCAAAAGCAGGACGTCTGGTCATCTTAAACTATAGGTATTGCTAAACCACCAGCAAAATTTAATGCTATAGTTTTCAAAATAGAAGAAAAGTAACCAATAAAAAAGAAGGTTCTAATCAAATGGAGCAAACTACTTTTAGGGGGAAAACGTATGTAATTAAACATGTTAGAGGGCAACTTCTACCTTGAATTATCTACACAATCTACTATTTTGTTCCATCTAGATCTGAGGGAAGTTTGATAGCCTATACTCCCCTTCCTTACAAATTGTTCACAAGAGCCCATGTTCACTATACCACTAAACATTCTGACACAAAGTTACCAAACTATTTATTCTGCAAAATTGATAAAGAGCAAATGACTTGGAACCATAGGACCTACAAATTGTGGGTAACATTACAGTTTGGTTCATATTCTAATTATAGTTAATGTTTAATTGCAACACTGCAAGTTGCTTATCAGCAAATCCCATTTCAGTCATTAGTTACAACCATCATCCAGATTTGACAATCCTCCAATGCAATTAACAACCTCTTACTGCTTACTCAGAAAGTTATTCAGATGTACCGGTAATAAATACAACAGTGGCACACCAGTGGCTATTAACTCTGGCTGTGAAGCAGACTCCCCTGGGAACTCTGAAGCATTCCTCTATGTGAGCTTCATCCCCAAACCAATACTCAGAATTTCTGGGTATTCTTGAGCATTAGTAACTTTTTTTAACTCAAGAGGTGAGGTTAGTATGTGGCCAGGATCTGACACCATGCTAGCTCCAGAATCAGCCCCTAAGAATTTGTTTTACTCTGGCTGATGGATTAACAAAGTCAAGCTAATGCCCACGAGCAAATAGTAGCACTGTGGAAGCATGCAGACCAATGTAAACATGACTATTGATGTAGCATGTTACTCAGTAGCAAAAATGACATTCAGATTTCACTGCTCCTCTCAATGGGCTGCCAGTGCCAGGCTGGCTTCTGGCTTGGCACACAACATGCTAGGTATGGAGGTGTACTGTCTCATTTTCAACACACTACATGCACCAGATTAATGTTTCGGTGCCAACAATGAGCAGAATTCTCAGTTCCTTTGATTCGAACATCACAAACGTGTGAATTCATAAAATACATATGAAGGCTTCTGAAAGGTCTGTAGTGTGTGCCTGCATCTCTGAGACACTTTTCTTTCGAAAATCTGCCCTCTGTTAAATGAATAAAATGTGTGAAAGTAGAGCCATGGTACCTTTGAAACGGCCTGTAGCAGTTTTCCAAAAAACAAGGCCATCATATAATAGGGTCCTTTCTTTGCTTATCAATGCCTGCTTCCTAAACACGTGGCCATTTTTGAGCTTTGTATATGTTTTGTTTTCGATCTTACTGAGGATCTCAAGCCATTTTTGCTTTTTCTCATATTCGCTGACTTTTGAATCCACTGCTGCGATCATGTCCTTAATTAAGCCAAGAGCTTTGCATAAGTCGTTATGTTCGTCAGTCTTTTCTGCACAGGAAAAAGAAAGAATCAACACTATATAATAAGCCAGAGTGCTACAGAAGACAATTCTTTCCCTATAGCTTTAAATACAATTAAATGTATAATACAAATAGCAAAAATCTCCTAACAGGGGAAGCCGGGATGGCTCAGTGGTTTAAGTGCTCAGTTTGCAGCGCCGGGGACCCAGGATCGAATCCCGGCCCCGGCCCGTGCGGACCCATGTGCTGAACTGGGAGCTCCACCAGGTCAGTTCTCTCTCTGTCTCTGTATCTCTCTTTCTCTGTCAAAAAATTAATAAAATAAACAAATAAAACTTTTTAAAAAATGTGAGATTAAAGTCAAATCCCACATTATCACTCAGCACCCCTCCTCCCAAAAAAGAACAGTAAAGATACTTAATTATAAAAGATTTACGTATCAGATGTGCCTCTGCTGAAACATTGTGAAAACGGGACATCTGATTTCTAGGGACCAGTTTGACCTAGATCAGGGACTGTGTTATATTTCCTAACTTCGGCTTTCCTTCCACCATCCTAGACACAGGTAATCAAGCAATCCCCACACCAAGTTTCTCAGAACTAAACCAAGCTACAAATCCAGAAGTTGGAGTCATAAAATGGAGCTGCAGGGTCCCTTGAATGGGCCCCAGACTCATTTGCTTTCCTAGATCCTTCATCCATAAAAATAATACTCAAAATTATACTTTACAACCACATCAATATGAACATGAGTACATAAATAGTATATATTAAACATTTTTTAACCAAAAAATTGGGCCAAGGCATGGTGCCTAGTCAGCCATGCTCATGCCAACAGAGTAGATAATCACCAATTACAGTTATTACTCTTCAGAACACTGGCCACCTGCTCTTATCTCTGGATTATCTTAAGAAACAAACTGTGGAAGATTTTCTGGAACAGCCTCTTGAAATTCTGGATGAAAGTGAATGTAGCGGTTTTCTATATTTGAAGATAAAAAAACAAACAAACCTAAAACCTAGTTGTTTATTACGGCAAATGAGAGAGAGAAAAGGAAGTTTCAGAAGCTTAGAAGGTGCTAGAAAGAGAGGAGAAAAAAATTGGCAGAGAAAATAAAGGGTTCTCTAGAGCCAAGAGCGGCAGAAACAAACACACAGAAATAGCAGTCAAGTGGAACGAGACTAAGTCCTCTAAAGGGTGTAAACATTTCCAGGTTCTAAATGTCTTAAATAAATATACAAAGATTCTATCACAGAACCTCAATAAAGAGATCCAGATACATATTTTTGACAAGAAAGATTCTTTCTCAGTGTCCATGAAAGAATATACCTCATGACTTTACTATACCTCTTGCCCACTAAGCATCCCCCTCCAAAAAAAAGTTCTTATTTTTAAAAAGCATACCATACTCAAATTTTATAAATAGGACAGTGGAGCAGAGAATGAGTTACAAAGTGACATGGGGTACAAAGGGCCAAGAAAAGGCTCAATCTTTTGACCTTCAGGAACAAATTACTGTCTTACAATAGCCCAAAATATAGTGGTGTCAGCCTCACCTGGGAGTCTTGTTAGAAATGCTTACCTTGGGCTCCACCTCAGACCTACTACATCAGTATCTGCATGGAAACAAGGTCCTCAGGTGAAGGGTAATTCTTAATGAGGTTGAAGCACGGCCATAACAGAGTCACGTGAACCAACGGTCCCCGTAGCCAGAGAGAGAGAACTGGCCCTTGGTAAGGTCTGACCTAAGGAGGCGGTGTCCTCAGCCACTACAACAGCTGAGCCGTAAGTCACCCTTACTTCTGACACACAGTCGGCAATCACTGTTACTCATTCTACCAGGAATTTGGCATGGCATGATTCCTGGGGTAGCGTTAGGTGACCTAATAAAACCTTTCAAATTTTAGTCTTTGAGGTGTTGTGTTAAACGTAAGAGACTATGAACTGATACAAACTAAAAGTCTTAATTTTGTTTTCATTCCTTTTGCTGAGAACAAAATTCATGAGGCTTTTCTCTGTATACTGTGCTTATATTTTCTTTCATGTCAAATTATAGGAAATAATAAAAATGGGACACAGGAATAAATGTAACCATTCCTGCCTGAACTTAGTTCTAAATGTGACTGAAAAATGGAAAGACTCTCTCATGTATTTCTACTCACCGAGACCCCTTCCAAAAAAAAAGAAAGGATATTAGAAATTGACTTTTTTAGAGAGGGCAGCTAAGATCTCATTGATCTTATTTGGTATCTTAAGGTATCATTTTCATTATCTCCAAGTCAACTGATCATAATAAAGATAAGAAAAACAACTGCCCATTACTGAGCACCTTGTTTATACCAGGCTCTGCATTAGGGTCTGGCAGAAGTAACACTCCTTTTTATATGAGCTGGTAATCTATAGCAAACCCTTTATTACAAAATCATAAGCATGTAACTCTGTAATGTAATAACACACTATCTCCAATAATAATAAACTCAAGATCAATAAGCCAGCTTGAGGAACAGGCATTTGTATTTATTTAGTCATTGCACTAATATGTATTTGTTTACATATTAGTTCTGTCCCAGCCACTGCACTAGGCACTGAAGATTCAGTTGTGAACCAGACAGATCCCTTTAGGAGCTTGCGGTCCAGACTCGTGTGTGAAAAGCTCCTTAAAAGATGCCCAGATGTTACTCCCTGGGACTTAATGGATTGACAGGGCCAGAAATAGCTCCTTCAAAATCATTCTCAGTCTAGAAACTCACTGCTTGGGAGAGCTGACATTTAGTGCTAGGGTCAATTGCATATGTTTCATCAGACCGCTGGGAAAGTAGTAGGAAGAAGAGGACAAAGAGGTGTTCAGAATGTCTGGATACAAGGAAATTGTAGAAGGGAAACCCAGGGTCAAAGTATGAAGAAGCCTGCTCAGTTTGGGCTGCTTAGAGGAGGTCAGACTATTGGCCAAGCCACATTATAAAAGATAATTTCTCAAAATGGATCTAAATCCTCAGGCTTTAACAGTTTTCCCATAATGATAATCTTTATGAATCACAGGCCATAAGTATTTATAGCTCTTCATAACACCCCAGGTATGTTTCAAACTAATGAAAGAGGCAAATGTTTGTCCCAGAAGTCATCACTCACCCTTTGTGTACTGCAATATCCTTTCCACCAAGACAGGGTATTTTGTGATGCGCTGAGTGACCAGCAGAATGCATTCTGGGATTCCTCGGCGTCGAGCCAAAAGATTACTATTGCGGAGCTTAAAAAGTACAGATGCATGTTAATACACAAGTAGAAACTATTTTCTTTTTAGGTGTGAATTTAATACAAAGAATCTGCAACAGCATAATTCTATTCAGACACAACATAATATGTATTATCATTAATTAAAATGATGCACTGTCATTAAACTTTATACTTTGTCATTAATTTCAATAACCCAGCTCTCCAAGATTTCAAGAAGTTTCAAGTTGCTCTGATGTATCTGTAGCTAATTCCAAAAGTGAGCAATTTTTAATACTTGTAATTGTTAAGATTTATGAACAGCAAAAGTTTTGAAATTTACTCAGAAATCAAAGTTCAACTTTTGAGGTGAATTCTGTCTTTATTTTTACTACAGTTCTTCTGATTTATAACTTGTCAGGACACGGAACAGTTTCACAGAATATTACAAAGGTGCTCACAAACTTGAAGGACATGAATTCATAAATATAAGATACAAAAGAAAATGATTGGAAGAAATATTTTACTAATGCAGAAAAAGGGACTTTGAATCTTCACCACAAACCTTCTTCTTTCCCTGAAAATCAGCACTACAAGATGTGAAACTTGCTCAGATCATATAAAAAACAAGCACCAAAAATTTCCTCATGATCATTTATCACTTTGTCATAGAGTTTTACAATACTTGCCTTAATAAAATTCTGAAACTTTTTATTCTGCTGGAGTTCTTTAAAGAGACTAACAGCTTCTTTGTGATGGCTACAGAATTCTCCATATATTTTCTTCATTTTATTTGCATTTTCTTCTGAAAACTGAGAATAACATTTCAGTGATGGCTTATCAATTTAGTCTGTTCTAAACACCAAAAAAAAAAGCAACTTTCATATATTTCAGTACATTCTTTACAAATAAAGAATAAACATCATGGTTTCCAAAGCTGAACGCTGATGAACATCTGTTAAAATGACTGTCTACTTATTAATCTACAGACGATCATGTTGGCATGTTCTGTTTGTCTATTAATGGGCCTGCTTCTTAGTATTAGAAAAGTTTTATAAAAGCAGCTCCTGTTACTTCTCTGGTCTTTTCGTGGCACATGTGCACAAAAACTGTTTACACTACAAAATAAAAAGAATAAACAACATGGAACTTCTAAACACAACCACTTCTCTTCCCCAGTTTTTAAAACTAAAATGAAAGGAAGCAGTCAAGAGGTAAAGGGAAAACATCAACCTAGTATGTTTATAATATATTGAACTAATTCAATTATCAAATAGCCAAAAATAAAAGACATTTGATATATTTGATTCTATTTTTAGTGTTTGTGCGACTTTATTATTTCAGTTGAGTTTTTCAGGCTTTTGTAGGTTGAAGAAAGGGTAACGTGGAAACATTTGGGGGTCCTCAGTAAGGGTCCTCTCACTGGCTGACAGTTACACTGGCCAACTGATCATGTCCATGGACTCAGTCCTCAGTCAGGAATTTGATTTTTGCCAGTGCATCACAGATGGGCCAAGAGGTGGGTACCATAATTGTTAGCCAAGATAAAAGAGATGCCAGTGTATTAACTGATGGCGAGCAGCAGAGATGTGAGGTTGATATTTCAATAAGCTTGACCTGCAGAAATATCCCTGCCTACCAGGCATGAACCCTAGGGTTTTAATGACAACAGATCTGCCTCACTCCTCCTAAGATGACCCAGTGTCTGTGTAAGAGATGTTGGTTAAGACTATCATGGGCCCACTGAGGGAGCCACATTAAGAAGTCTAAGTAAAATTTTCATAATGGGATTTATTGATGGCTATGACCACTGGTGGAGGTAGCAATAGGGCCAGGGATAATCCAGGCAAGTCCTGTGACCCACAGAGGAGCCAGTCACGGGTTGTTAAAAGTTCTCACGGATCAATCAGACAAACAAACATCAAATAAACCAAACAAAGCCATCTATCAATCACAGTGAAATCAATTTCAGTTCTCCGTAGGCTTTTAACACTGCAGAGACTCTGCAAACCTTTAGGTTTCTGAAGTCAAGATCTTTAAACCGTTATTACCTGTTGTACTAGAATATCTCCAATTCGGTTGATGATGAAATTCCTGTCGTTGTCCGCACAGGATTCCTGTCTCCGCTCCTTCATGCTATAGAAGAAGTGCTTATGAATTTCAAGTAACTCGTCTAAACAGGGAAAGATTTTATCCACAGTGCTGTGGTCAAGCTGCAGCTCCTCTTTCATTCCTTTCCTGAAGATCTCAGACATGATGAACAGGGTCTGGATGTGATGCATTTCTGTTTGCATTAGTTCTGAAACACATGAGCAGAAATAAGCTGTAAAAACCAGTATCCCTACTGACTTAAGTTAGCAGCTAAACACTATAGGTTACATAAATAAAAAGAAGGAATGTTTAGAAATAACATGCTTCCCCTATAAAAACCAGCATTGATTAAACATTTAATGTAAGCTCAATTTATCAGTTTATATCTTTTCCAGTAAGAGTATACATATAAATTAAGTCCAATATACAAAAAATTCAATGTACCTGAAACTCTCATAATATAAAGCTAGCATCTTTAGGTACCTTCAGCTAGGAACCAGATCTTATTCTGAATGCTCTATAAAATATAATATAGTTTGCCTGTTTTCTTTCTTCCTTTTTTCTTTCTTTCCTTTCTTTTTTTTGCATTGAGTAGGAGCAAATTTAATTTGGTGAATTAAATTGAGTTAATTATAATAAAGTTCTTCAAAACAGAAAACAGTAGGTCCTTTCTATTCCTGGATCTGTCTCCAAAATCTACTCTCTCCAGGGGAAACAGCACATCATGATCAAGGGACATCACTGAGACAGTGAAAAGCAACCCATAGAATGGGAAAAAATATTTGCAAATCATATATATGATAAGGAACTTCCTATAACTCAATAATAAAAAATACCCACTTCAAAACTGAAAGGAACAAAGAAACAAAGAAACAAAGACTCATGGACACAGTCAATAGTTTAGTGGTTACCTGAGGGTCAGGGGGGAGGTGGGTGGGAGAGATGGGGGGTGGGGAGTAGGGAGGGAGAATCAAACATATAGTGATGGAAAGTGAGCTGATTCTGGGTGGTGAGCACATAGTGTGATGTATAGACAACGTAATGTAGAATTGTACACCTGGAAACAATATAATTGATATCAATTAATGTCACCCCAATAAATTTAACAATTAAAAAAAAGAAAAGAAAAAAATATACCCTCTTCAAAAATAGGTAAAAGATTGAATAAATGTTCCTCCAAAGAGGTATACAGATGGCCAATAAGCACATGAAAAGATGCCCAACATCATTAGCCACCAGGGAAACGCAAATCAAAACTAAAGTGAGATACCACTTCACACATACTAGGATAACTGTAATAAAAAGATGGGCAATAAAGAAGTGTCGGTGAGGATGTGGGAAAATTGGAACCCTCATACAATGCTAATAAGAATGTAAACCAGTGCAGTTGCTTTGGAAAATAGCCTGGCAGTTCCCCAAATGGTTAAACAAAGTTACCACATGACCTGAAAAGTGGAAACCCAAAATAACTATCAACTGACGACAAGATGAACTGAATGTGATATATTTATACAATGAAATATTATTCAGCCATAAAAATGAATAGAAACTGATATATACTACAACATGAATGAATCTTGAAACTATGGTGTTAAATGAAAGAAGTCAGGGACAAAAGATCACATATTGTACAATTCCATTTATGGAAAATCTCCAGAATAGGCAAATCCATAGAGACAGAGAGCAGATCAGTGGTTACCAGGGGTAAGTGGCAGCAGGTGGGGAATGGAGAGAGACTGCTAATGGTCACAGTGATGAAAATGCTCTGGAATTAGATACTAGTCACTGGCTGCACAACTAAAAACCATTAGATTCACTTGTAAACGGATGAATTTTATGGGCTGTGTGAATTAAATCTCGATGTCCAAAATGCATCATAAGAGAAAATAATTTACAGTTTGTGGGAGCACCGGAACTTCTACATTAGTAGTCCTAAACTTGAGAAAGAATCTAAAATATCCGCCATGGAGGATACAAAAATCTAAATGTAGCTTTATTATTTTCTCATAAATGAAACTTTCCATTATTATTGCTAACCATGTCTTAGTACCTACTCTATACTAAACACATACTCCTTTCATTTAATCTTTTAATCCATTATGACCAAAAAACAGCTAAGAATGATTTCCCTAAGCTTTAAAAAAGACAATATAGAAGAAAGGTGAAGAATTTTCCCCAGAACCCAGGCCTTTATGACACAAAAGGCCACACTGTGAACGATACTATGTGATAAATCACTACATATGGGTTAGATTATTTTTAATACATGAACTCAAGATAAAAATGAAGAAAAATTACAGTACAATATAAATTGCATGAGAAATACTAAAGGGGAGAGCATCTTCCTTCCTATAACTCTCACCAACAGAGCTCTGCCCAGATGTCAAAGCATGCAAGCACACCGTCTCCCTGACCTGCATCCCCACTGCCTGACTAGGGTGAGAAGGGCTCCTCACTGTCAATGAACTTTTTGGTTCATACTCCCATACTTGCATACCTCGTTTTATTATGCTTTCTTTTCCTTCACAGGTGTTGGGCTTTTTTGTTTTATGGGCTTTTTTGTTTTTTTGCAAATCAAAGCCAAGACTCTCTATCAGCAAAAAGATCACATCTTGCTCTATCATGATACTCTCTGTATTGGGGTGGTCTGAAACCAAACCTGATATATTTCCAAGGTCTGCCTGTACACAGGATCAGTGACAAATACGAGCTAGTCTCATCTTTCCAATAAGGTATCTTCTTAGAAGCACTTTTTGGCATCTACTTTGTACTTGAAAATTTTCTAAACTCCATTTTTTCTAATCAGTGTATAATTTAACTTTCCCTAATTCAGACTGCATCCACCCCAAATGGCATGAAATAGTGAAATATCACTTGGGTTGCATTCTATCTGCAGGACCGCAGCACAGTCATGCATGGCCCTAATCCAGGTGCCACCAGTTCCACTGCAGTCTGTGCAAATGGCACCCCTGGCGTGTGTGGGCAAACTATGGGGCCGTATACGCCGCAGCCTTGTTCACATTAAATATGTAAAATTTTACTGTGATTGTTATAATAGCAGAGGTTACAGGCCACGCCTGAGTAAACTTAAAAAGGGTATGAGAACTAAAATTTGCATTGTGCCACATATATATAATGCCTCACAACATTTTAAACCTGAATATTGTTATCGCCATTTTACAGATGGAGAAACTGAGGTCCAGGTGGGTTAAACAATTTGTCTGAGATCAAGTAACTAGAACATGATAGGCCTGGGATTTGAACCCAGGTCTGAACAGCTTCCAATTCCAGTCTCTTTCCTCTATACCACACTGATTCACCCTCAGGAGCATATCTGCAAAGCTTACCAAAAATGACATCCTGTCTTTTGATGACATCTTTCTCCTGCTTACTACAAAATGAGGGGTCCACCACCAGACTCCAAGATTCTGCTTCAAACTCCTGGGCATCACTGCTGAGGTCACTCCACAGAGAAGAATCCACGACATCTAATGCGTTTTAGGAAAGTCAGAAGTGGAGTAACATGAGTGACACAAACAGATCTTTACAAGTACCCATATTTATGGACTCATCATACTAAATAAACGTGCTACGAACATAGAAACAACTAAGCCAAAATATTGTTGCTATAGAGTTGAAACATCTGAAAAACAATCTGGTGAAATGGTACAAACCCAGATTGTTCTCATAAAAGCAAAAAAGTACCAGATATTAATATAGTGATTGTGTAAATGCCACACAAAAAAATGAGATTTTGTTTGTTTGTTTTGGCTTGCTGTATTTTAGTTTTACTTTTGGTAACCTTCAGAATCTACAGTGTGCTTACAGAATCTTGAACACCCTGATTTCTTTTGTCCCAGGTTATTTTGCACTGTTTACTCAAATCTGAATTTTGTGCTTGTCCACTTGCTTTACTTGGCTTTCTATCCTCAATATAAACATGAAGCAGGGTGTAAAGACAAAAGTCACACGTGAGTGTAGATTTTTCTGACAGAATTTGACCACACACACACACACACACACACACACACACGAGCAAACGAAAAACTAAGGAAAACTAAATTTTATTGGTCCAAAGAGCACTCCTAAGAGAGATTTTAGCTCAATGCAGTAAAGATGACATGACAAGAGGTTCGTATCCAAAATTTATAAAAGTGGGCAGAGGACTTAAATAGACATTTCTCCAAAGAGAATATACAGATGGCCAATAAATATACGAAAAGATGCTCAACATCACTAATCATCAGAGAAATGCAAATTAAAAGCACAATGAGATATCTACCACCCCTCACTCCTGTCAGAATGACCATCATCAATAAATCAACAAATAACAAGTGTTGGTGAGGACGTGTGCTCTATTGGTGGGATTACAAATTGGTGCAGCCACTATGGAGAACAGTTTGGAGATTCCTCCAAAAATTAAAAATGGAACTACCTTACAATCCAGCAAATCCACTCCTGAGTGCTTATCCAAAGAAATCCAAAATATTAACTTGAAAAGATATATGCACTCCTATGTTCACTACAGTGTTTTTTACAATAGCCAAGATATTGAAGCAACCTAAGTGCCCATCAATAGACAATTGGGTAAAGAAGCGGTGGTACATATATACAATGGAATATTACTCAGCCATAAAAAAAGAATGAAATCTTACCATTTGTGACAACATGGATGGACCTACAGAGTATATGCTAAGTGAAATAAGTCAGACCAAGAAATACAAATATCATATGATCTCACCTATATATGAAATCTAAAGAACAAAATAAATGAACAAACAAAACAGGAACAGACTCACAGAGAACAAACTGACGGTTGTCATATGGGATTGGGTAAGGGGGCTGGGTTAAAAAGATCAAGTGATTAAGAAGCACAAATTGGTAGTTACAGAACAGTCACGGGGATGTAAAGTACAGCATAGGAAATACAGTCAATAACATCATAATAACTACATATAGTGCCAGGTGTGTACTAGACTAATTGGGGGAGCACTTTGTAAATTATATAAAGGTCTAACCACTATGCTATATACCTGAAACTAATATAAAATAATATTGAATGTCATCTGTAATTGAAAAATAAAAAAATTAAATGTTTAAAGTATTTTAAAAAATAAATAAAAGTAAATATGAAAAAAAGATGACATGACAATTTAAAGGCTTAAGTTTAAAATTAAAGAAATGAATTTCTAAAGGAGAGTCCACTCCTTTCTCTTGGGACTACTCTCCTTTCATTTGGTGTCCTTTCATTTATTGCTACAAATAGGATATGATAAATAATTGCACAAATTGTGTCCTATTATACAAAATATGCTCTTTTGGGGATAAAAACGGCTTTATTGCCCTAGAAGAAAGGCAAAAGAGAAGGATAAATATTCCAAAGTTCCAAGCAAGTCCAGTCTGAACTTACTAAAGTATATATTTTTTGTGTAGTCCTATTTAAATTCATTAACCATTGTTAAAAATTTTTTTAAAAATAACAACAAACTTACAATGTATGACATTCATTATGTTATGACTATGTCCATTTAAAAAATACATCATATTTCTTTGGTCACTCTTGAGGAAGTCTTTGGGGTTAAAATCTCTCTATCTCTTTCATTTTTTTTCTTTTCTTTCTTTTTACCAAAGAGACACCATGAAACAGAATTCTTTAAAAAAGAACATGTTTCAACCTTATATCCTTCAAAAATATTCCTTTTGGTGAACACTTATAGAAACACAAGTACATACAAACACGTCTTCTCACCTTCCATTAAGAAAGAATCCGTGGAGGGAGATGAGCCCATGGACTGTAAGAGCTCATCAGAATGAGACCTGCTTCTCCAGGCGTTCCCGTCACTCTCCGACTCCAAGGATGTCCCTGGCCTCCTGGAGCTGGAGGAAGGGAGAAGAATTAGCCCTAGCAGTGACTTCGAGACATGGAGACAGAACAACAGACCAAGCCTTACCTTTCCAAGGTGGTGCCTGGAACACTTCTGGACAATGGATGGGCCTGCCCTGCAGTGTCTTTCCTCCCAGTTGGCAATCCAATGGGCATGGAGGAAGAAGAGTTCGAGGAGAAACCAGGCAGTGCGACGTCTCTACATGAAGAATCTGGAATTCAGAATGGAGGTTTCATGTGTTTTCACAGAGCGCAGTAATTACAAGTAAAGGTAGTCACTTAAAAGTCAGAGAGCTGAACACTTGAATGGCAGCTTCTAATGTATCACATGCCCAGCCCTGAAACCAGTCTCCCTGCCACATCCCAACACCTGCTTCAAATGCCTCTTCCATTTCGCACCCTCCTGACAGCTAAGCTGCAAGCCTGCTCCAGCATATCCACCTGGAGACTGTGGGTGGCTGGGATGACACAAACACACAAGAAAATGGAATGGGGAAACCCTGGGACAGCTTTCTCATAAACCACTGCTTGTACTCCTTAGACTCAGCTTTAAATAGATGCAAGGTGTTATTAACGCTGTTACTTGAATGCATGTGGTGTGTATAAACAGGCACACATACACACTGAGCCTGTCAATGGATTGGAATGATGATGAGCAGTCTGTTTCTTTATCATATAAGAATTTCAGATAAATGAAGCCTTCAAGCTACGCTGAGCTTTTCTCTCTCACATACTGAAAACTAAATGGTGCTTTAATACCTTTCTGGTCAGTTCTTCAATGTCATAAGCACAGATGCATTTACATTTGATGTGTACTACAAATGCTCTAGAAAATATTTGTTCTATAATATTACAGCTAGGAGCTATTCCATCTTCTCAAGCAAAGGGGAGAAAATAGTCGTATGGAACTCCAGGCTATTATAAAGAACTTTATGCATATGTATTTTAATTTTATTCTCATGACTCCCAAGTAAAGAGGAGGAATAGATGGTATTTTATCAATTCTGAGATGCTTTTTATTTCCAAGTTTAACTTACAAAATTGAGAAGCACAACAAAGGGACTTCTGGTGTCACAGGAGGGGAGTAAAGGACGTCACAGCTCCTACAATCTACACTAGTTCAACACTGTGTAACATCATAATAAGTCGCATGTCACCATGAATCTGCATACCTCATTGTCCAATCCAAATGGCTTTAAAAACACTGGTCACACTTGGTTACAGAAATGAAATGAAAAGTGACCACAACCTTAAACGCCTGCCTCATGGCAAGCACTGCAATTTTAAAGCAGAAGCAACTGCAGTCTCACAACAAATCAAAGGCTTTTCAAAAACAGGAGACATTGGTGTGACAGTTCTTTGCATTCAATGCAAAGAACTGTCAGAGGTGCCCAATTATATTCAAGAGAAATTGTTCAAACATCAGCCATATATAATCCAAGAAAAAAATAGCAGCCCCAAGTTCAACAGTATGCAAACTAAACTGGGTATACCTTAAAATCTCACTGTCATCCTAAAAGAGCTGATGAGTTCATAAGCACAGCCAACTCAAAGTACCAATGGCCAACAGGGAACAAGAACATAGATTCCAAACTTAAAGCTTTTTTCCCTAAACTTTGTGATTTTTAAGAAGTATGTGGTATGTATTTTAATATGTAGTACTGCTGGAAAAACATATAATTATATACATTTAATATAGTGTTTCTCTTTTTTCCCCCAATATTGGGGAAATCAATAGTGCATGTGACACTGGATTGCATCTTAGAAATGAGTCATACTGTAATACCTTTCCCAAATAGTACTTCCTAATATAAAAGATCATATAGTATATATACCACAAAAGTTACTAGGCTGCCATAGGAATTTAAGCCATTCTTGACTTCTTTGTATAACTAAAAATTATGCTACACATGTGTTATAAAAGAAGAAAAAAATCTGCAAATGGGAAAACAAATAAGGGAGCATTTTACACTGGAAAAATGTGTGGTATATATGAAATTGAAAAAGTTCTTGTTTTCCACATTACTTACTTCCAAGGATGGTCTGTGGTTTGTTCTTGTTATATTTCTCTTGGAATTTCTGGTAAAGAACATTAGAAACACACACAGTAAGATCAAAGCACCATTTGACCACAAGAATGTTCCCGCAGTTAGAACACAGAACAGGATTCTTATCTCTATCACTTTTGTTTTTAATTTATTTCAAAGGAAGAGGAATTCAAAGCAAAAGACGTTCAATGCAACGAGACAAATGTTATGATAATGCGATGTGTAAGTTACAATGAAGGTGTGCCACATGAATACATCTCATGAAAATCCCAGCTCTATTCAAAGCCTAGGGGAACAGAAATCCCCAGCTCATGTGTCCAGTGGACTTGGGCTGAAAGGGGAGTTCTATCAGGGCTGCCTTTCTCCTACTTGCTTTTTTCTACTCCTGGCTATTCCTCCTGCCTACAGGACACCACTTTGAGCATTGAAGCATCACCCTCAACTCTGTGACCTGACACAGTGTGTGTTGCAGTTAACATGGAGGTTGATAATTCCAAGCTTCCTTCTGAATGGTCATTATGCTTACTCATACACATTTCTGACTTGTCTTTAGGGGGGAAAGAAAAAAATAGAATGAGATGCCTCCATTTACTCAAGCTCAAACCCAACACAGAGAATGTTCTTCTAGTCTAGTGGGCCGCACAGGATGGGCCTTGGACCAGCAACGTCACCTGAGAACTTGTTAAAAACTATCAGGCCCCGCCCAGACCTACTGAATCAGAAATTATGGGTGACTCTGATGTTTCTTGAGGTTTGAGAATTACTGCTCTAGACTTCATTTATACATGGTCAGGGCTCCCTCTGGTAAACCAAGTAGGTTCTGACAGAAAGGCTAACCCACCCCACACTGCATAGCACAGGGGGCAGGGGCCAGACTAGCGTTTTCCCTTTAGTTCTGAGAGTACACAGCGAAGGGAATAACTAAACACTTTGAGCATGCATTATTTTATTACTACAATGGCCACTTTTGAAATACTCCTAGACAGTAGTAAAAGAGTAAAAGTCTAAACATAATATGAAGCAACCAAGTTAGATGCAAATGTGTAAGATTCACAAATGAGACGAGGTTACCTTAGGGCACGGAGGTGCAGCGTCTTTACAACCCTTATGGACATTCGCGTTACAGTCTGAAACAGAGGGAAAAGACAGAAAAGGCGTCTGTCTCATTTAAGCTGATCTGAAATAAGACGGCATCATTTTGAGAATAGCACATGTACATTAAAAAGATTTAGAAAATTAAGAAGGAAAAAAATATTTCAATCACATGTAGTCTCACCACTCAAGCATAAGCACACAGTTAATATTTCGATTTCCTGGAGATACTGTTCCCTTTTGCACAGCACCTTACCAGTTATGATACCTGGAAGTACACACCACTTCTATGTCTGCCTGAGAACTCTTGGCTACTATACGCCCTAGAGTGTGAGGGATTTCTGGCATCTGGCTGCTAGCAACTGTCTACTCCCACACCAGGTAAAAAGCCTATGAAAACAGAAAGAAAGGAAAACTCACAACAATGCTTGGGGGTGGGGGTGGGGTGTGTGGAATGTATCATTCAGCTCTGACAGGAACTTCTACTAACAGAGGTAGCCAAATTAAAGAACCTTGAGTGGGTTGCCTGTGCTTTACTTTGTGAAACAATGTGGCCTCATCTCACTGAAAGAAGGAAGGGAACACTATGCCCGCCTCTCTCTGACCACAGTTGTTGTCATAGAAAACTGACCCTGTGTGAGAACTGCTTCCTGCCAGGTTGCTGTCTTCTTGCCCTCTCTCCCCTCCCACCTCCACGCCACCTGCCACAACCACCCTGTCCCACCCACCCCTGTATGTGTAGATGGATGAACCTGTGGCTTATCAGAAGCTACATGAGAAAGAATTTTTCTGGAGGGGACAGGGTAGAAGGTCCCATTTAGGTCCATCAAAGTCACAATGAAAAAGTGCCCGTAGCCCACTGAGACCTGTGCCGGAAGCTGAGCCTCTCACCACAGGTGTGAAGAGCATGTTAGCCAACACCTCAATGGCCAGTGAGCCAAGGCTAACTCGCGAACGGGTCCCACTGGCAAACATCGAAATTGGGTGGCTCTCACCTCATTCCAGAAAGAGCAAATAAAAGAAAATGGGACAAAAGAAGCTATGAGCTACCACAGAATAAAGTTACATGGAAAACTCACAGAGTGAGCCACAGAGTATTATCATTAAATACAGAAATAGAGAAAGCTTTAGATATTTCAAGTGTATGCTTTCTAAGAGACACACAATAGTCAAAAAATGGGAGCAAAGGCCATGAAGGGAGACATGACAATAGGCTAGCAGGATGACAGGAAAATGGCGCTTCGGGACATGGGACAGGACCACAAGCAAGGACACAGGACAAGGAAAACCCTTAAACCGACATGAGAAGAGTCAACATGACAAAGATGTCAAAGTGGCACTCTGAAATTAAACTTGAAAGATTCCCTCCAGAACGTGGAGAAGAGAAGGGTACAATTATAAAATAGAAGATGTCATACAAAGAAGACAGATAACAGATATCACACTTCTCCAAGGCAGAAATCAGAAACATTAGATCAGAAGCAACAGTCAGAGTGACAACTGACAAAAACGTTTTAAAAGTTGAAAAAGAACCCCAAAAAGGCAGATCAAAAGACTCACTGTCTCCTAGGCAACATAAAGAAATGACACCTATTCTATAGAAACATTCTGACAATATCTGTATGATTGAAAAATTAGATCAAGCAGAAAAAGCAGACAAAGCAGGTTACCAGCAAAGGGATAAGGTCAGGCAGGACCCCAAGTTTTCTACTATAGTATTAAACACCCAGAGAGAATGGACCAGTGTTGACAGAGTATTCAGGGGAAAATGTTTGGCCTAAGAATTTAGCCAGATAAATTGCTTTTCTGGTGTGAAAGAAGCAAAGATATACCCTCAGATACACAATATTTCAAAAAACAAATCATTCTGATAACCTTTAAAAAATTTTACCAAAAATCCTAGTCTAGCCTATTAACAGCAGCATCAAGATTATGGAACGGTTCAGTAATAAGTCAGAATTTAAAAGAAAAAAAAGAAAAGGAGCAAAAGTGAGTGCTGAAACCAACTAAAAGAATCATATTTAAAACATTGTAAGTAGAGACACAGAGCTAAACATAAATACCTATTGATTGTTAAAATAAAATAATTATTTTTGAAAGGTTATATATACAACATAAAAATAATTGAAAGATGAATTTAGTACATTGATAGAGGCTAGGGGGGAAAGGATATATACACACACATACACACACATATACATATATATGGAAAATAAAAAGATTTACTTATAAGCCTTATACAGCCTGAAAGTTATTATTAATAGATAATAAAAGAGCATATTATCTTGCCAAATCCCTGAAGATAAAAGCAAACAACATATGGTCTAAAAAGCTAAACCAGACATCAAGGAAAATAGCATAGAACTATAAAAGATAGTGATAGCTATAAAATTAAATGTAAATAAGAAAAAAATCATTATAAAACAAGGTCTCTCAGTTACATTACATAATACCCATACCTAAATTAAAGACACACGCCCCAAATCAAAACACAGAATTAGTTAAGAGATATACAAAGAAAAGGAAAGAGAAAAATTAATTTCAAACAAGGTAAAATTCAATGCAAAAAGCATTTAATGACATTAAAAGGGTGATTTCATGTTGATAAAAGGTGAAATCTACAATAAAGAAGATGATTTATGAACTTCAGTGCAACAAATCATGTAACATCAAAATGTAAGTAGTGAAGTCTATTTATAAACAAGAAAAATTTTATAAAAATACAATTTTTGTGAAAAACTAGCAGCTCAGGCTTTTACAAAAACAAAACAAAAAACATAACAAAAAAACAAACAAAAAACAAAAAACAGATGCCAGGATTTTGAATATTTACACCATGTTAGTTTCATGCCATGTTTTTAAGATTAGAAATATAAACTTTTATAACTAAAGACAAAAATACACCAATGAAATAGCATTATATACTAAAAACAGCAGAGATTAAACATGGCATATTCTTTTATCCAATGTAAAAAACTTAACATTAACAACAGTTAAAAACCCCAATATGCCTCTATTCTCAAAACTGTAAATCTTACAACTTATTCTAAAAAATTGTGGGCTAAAGAGGAAATCAAATGTATATTCACGCTGATTCTGGAATTTAATCTAAGGCAACAATCAAAGACGTGGACGGTGATATGTGCAAAAGAATTCTCATCACATTATGTTGTGAATAACTTGGAAAAAACTTAAATGAATAATAAATAAGGTATAACTAAACACAGCTGAGACCACCATCTCATGAAACGTTCCCATAACAAGCCCACTTTTTGTATTAGAAGGGAATCCATCAAGTTTTTAATAGCAACTTTCTCTTGATGGTGAAATTTGGGGCAATACTAAAGTTCTCCCTAAACCCGTATCTTCTACGAATCCCATTGCATTTTTTAAAAATGAATTACTGCTTTGAAAGTTAAACATAGTGTAGGTACTTCCAGCAATTTCCATCTTCCACTAAACCTTCCATGGCCATCCACCTGACCAACTCAGTATAAACCAACACATTCTGTGCTACAGAAAGTTCACTTTCCAGTGAGCCCTGGCTCCTAAGCAACATTAACTACAGATGAGTATCTAACCATATATTATTATAAAACGTATTAGCTACATATGAGTATCATTAACTATATATGTCTAAGGCTCAGCTAGTAATAGCTGCTGTAAGAAATATAAAAGAACTGTTTTTTACTTATAGTCCTTAAAGAATGTAAAGTCTGTATCAGTAGTTAACAACAACATAACCCGCTATTACATAGAATAGGAAAAATAGGTCATAAACATGATGTGCAGGACTTCAGGCCACAGTGGTCAGGGAAGACCTTCCAATAGGAGGTAAGAAATCTGGGCTGATGCAGAGGAGCAGGGAAAACAGAGAAGGGAGATGATCACAGTGAAGGAGCAGAGGCAGGAACAGGCACGGGGCGTGAGCACAGGACAACAGGCCTGGCACAGCCTCTGGTTGTAAATGATGGCTGCAGTGCGGACTGCTAAGAGCTCGGGCTTAGCCAGGAAACAGGAAAGAGAGAAGTCCTCACGTGTACGTGGGCTGATCAAAGCGCTGTTTTACAAAGATCAATGTGGGAAATGTATTCCGAATACACTGGCAGTGAAAATGGCTGGAGAGGGAAACTATTCATAGTACAATTTCCTCTCCACACTTCAGAGATGGTGATGAGAATCTACCAGAGTAGTCACAGTGAGAAAGAGCATGAAAGAGTGACTGAACAACATCACCTGGGGAGACTAAAGGGAAGAGGAGTCAATGTGCCCAAGGTCTCAGCTTGAATCATTAGTGTGGCAAGAAGGATAACTTTTCAGAAATGCCAGGATGGCTCATTGGTTTGAGCACTCATCTTGCAGCCCCAGGAACTCAAAGATCGAGTCCCAGCCCTGGTTTATGTAGAGCCATGTGTTAAACTGGGGTGTGCTTCCCATGCGGGAGGCCCACCCAGGCCGGTTCACACCCTGCCGGCCCCAAGATCACCTGTATGGAATGAAACTATGTGAAAACCAATGACGTACAACTATAGAAACTGGTCTGGGCCCTCCCCCTTCTCTGTCTCTATCAAAACAATTTTAAAAAAGAAGGATAACCTTTTGCCTGTGGATTGTTTTTAGGTCCGTTTAGCCACATTGGTCTGGGAGACATGAAATCTCTGGGTGGTGTTGCCTACAGATAGGGTCACCCTGAGTCAGGGTAACTGGGACAGTCTTGGTTTATTATTCCTATAGTTCTTCTATATTCTCAAAAGTGGCCACAAATTACATGGGTGCTCAGCCTCTCTAGGCAAGTGATAATATGGAAGTAGAAAGTGAGGAATAAAGACATCCATCTGGGAAGAATAGGTCTAAATAGATGGTATTTTTTGTTGTTGTTAAATTTATTGGGGTGACATGAATTGATATCAATTACATTGCTTCCAGGTGTACAGTTCTACATTACATTGTCTATACATCGCATTATGTGCTCACCACCCAGAATCAGCTCACTTTCCATCACCGTATGTTTGATTCCCCCTCCCTACTCCCCCCCACCCATCTCTCCCACCCACCTCCCCCCTTACCCTCAGGCAACCACTAAACTGTTGACTGTGTCCACGAGTCTTTGTTTCTTTGTTCCTTTCAGTTTTATATTCCACCTATAAGTGAGGTCAATATATAGTATTTTAAGAACAAAATATTAGAGGACTGTACTTAGAAACAAAAAGGGAAAAACAACAAATGCCCCAAAACTGAGTTTGGAGGGCACCCAGTTAGAAAAAAGGAGACAACACAAATGGTAAAACAAAAAAGCAGAGTACCATGGAAAAGAAAACATTTAGCTCAAAGAAGCGACAACCAACATGAAAACAGGAGAGCGACCAGGGAGTCTGAATAACGAGCAGACTCTCAGGCTCGACTAGAAAGTGATGCCAAGTTTCCATCAAAAGCACGACTTCTGTTGAGTAGAGAAGACAGAGGACAAAATGCAGATGGCTAAGGAAAATGTGGCAGGAATGAACATTAGAGCAGTGAGTGAAGATCACCCAACTTGAGGAGTTTGTCATAAAATGAGGGGAGAGAAAGGTTGTGGGTGTGGCTGGGAGTACAGTTGTAGGAATCCAGCCTTAGGAACAAGAAAGGAGCAACAACCTGTACGACACATGCCATCACACATATCAACTGACTGCTGACGTGTGGCAAAGCAGAAACAATCGCTAGACAACACCTACAGGAAATTTCTAAACACTTAGCAAACAAAATCACATCTGAACTGCCTGATGCTCTCTCAGATCCCACAAAAGAAGGAAGTCAAATCTTCAGGGAAAGCAAAGTTCAAGCATGCAGAGAGTGGACGCCATTAAAGACAGTGTCAACTGTGAGGAGAAAATGCAATCAATCAGCCTTTAATGCCCTGTGCAGATTTTATTTTCATCAAATGTACAATTATCAATACATTTCCATTTGTAATTTAACCATCTTCTAGGAATTGGAGGAGGGGCTTTCTATCAAACCTCCCCCTGATCTTCTCTTCCCTTTAGTCTCCCATCCCACCCCTCCAGTGGCTCTCTAATTGGGGCCACCAACAAATATCATAAAATATATGTCACCTTCTTGGGCCTGAATTCTCTTGTTCTGCATTATTTTTTCACTCCACAAATATTTATTAAGCCCCTACTATGCACATTGTTCTAGGCACTGTGGGGATAGCAGAGAATAAATTCAACGGACAAAAATCCAATCCCCAGAGAATTTGTATTCTGAAGGAGATAAATAATGAAATCAATATACAAAACATACAGTAAGTTAACGATGTTAAATGTTAATGGGCAGGGAGTGGGGAAGAATGAGCCAAGCACAGAAAGGTCAGGAAGGACCCGGCTGAGAAGGTGTTATCTGAGCAAACTGGACAGAGGTGAGGGCCAATCCACACAGCTATCTGAGGGACGAGAACTGCGGGTGGAAGGAATAGCCAGGAAGGGCCCTGTGGCAGCAGCATTCCTGCCCTGTTCGGAGGACAGCAAAGATGACTGAGTGACTAAAGCAGAGGGAGCAAGGGCGAGAAGCCAGGGAGGGGCAGAGGGTGGGGAGCTGGCAGCCATTGGCAGGGTGTTGGCTTTTACCTGAGGGCGGTAGGAGCCCCTGGGGGGTTTGGAACATAAGGATAGATGCCTTACCACGCTCACTCTGGCTGATGTTAAGTGAACACAGGCAAACCAGTTAGCAACTACTGAAATATTGGCTTTAGGTCAGGGTGACAATAGTGGTGGTGGTGAGAAGTGGCTGGCTTTCTTATTTTTTTTCAAGATTGCCAAGAAGATTGCTAAAGAATTAAATGTGGAATACAACAGAGAGGGAGAAAGGAAGAGGGGGAGAGAGGGAGGGGGGAAAGGATGCAGAGAGGGAGAGATAGGCATAGAGAAAAACTCCAAGATTGCTGGCACCATCATCTGGAAGGAACGATGGAGAAGCTACTAAGACAATCAGCTTGCAGGTGGGCACAGGAAGGGGAGAGCCGTTTCCCTTTGGACAGGTCACATTTGAGAAGTTGTCTGGACACCCCAGTGGCAAAGTGAAGTTGGAGGCCAGGTATACAAGTCTGGGTTCTGGGAGACTATCACTTGTGGACAAAAAGTACTGACTCTAACCATCCTGCATCATTGCACGATAAGTTGCGAATCATATGCGCGGCACTAAAACAAACGTCTACGTGAATACACTTCACAACGGCCCTATTCTCAGGGATCTCACTCTCCTGGGAGGCGAAGCACAAAGCAACTCACACGAAGCCCGAGAACTTACTGGAACACTGGATGGACTCTTTCCCCAGGAGCGTTTTATCACAAACCAAACACTGTAGAACCCCAGCGAATGTTCCAGGGACAAACTGATGTCGACCGAGTTTCTCTTTGTCTTTGGCATCCTTGCTTTTTGTCTTCAGATAGCACAGCAGCAGCAAAGTGTAGAAAAATGAGAAGAGAGAAATGCTGAGAGTCACTCTCTTACTGAAGTCATACAAACAAAGTCTCCCCATTTTCTCTCGGCAAGTAAGGACTGCACATAATACATTTGGCATTACTGTGCAATGAGGAGCGCGATAATGCCAAGGGTCACATTTCCCAGGATGTAGTCGTCTGAGCCTGTCTAATCACTGGGACAATACTCCATAAACAACATAGGCGCTTTCGAATCTGTGTGTGCAAAATGTGAGGTAAGCAACTGTAAAGGGAAAGTGGAAACTACACTGACTATTGAGATACTACCCATCTATGCTCTATAGATGACAGGCACAGATCTTACTTACCTTAGACTTATTCCGAGGGCTAGTCATTCTATTCATGAGGAAGCTGAAAGTTCGGCTCACTTTGTACTTTTCAGACTCTGATTTGGCAGGTATGATGTATTTATCCCATTCTTCTTCCGGAATTCTACCAAAAAAGAATCTGTTACCATGGCTGATAGGACTTACAGAGGGGGCAAAATACAGCCTACTCATACGTGTGTGTGCACAACACTTACATATTTTATACATGACAATGTAAACATTTGTCAGGTTTCAGTGGTTCTTTTAAAGATAAAGATAGAAACTATTAAAATAACATTGTAGGTGGATAGGTAGATAAAGCAACACTCTCACAATGTTAATAATTATAGAATCTAAGTTGTAGAAATCGGTATTCAGTATATAATTCTTTCAAGTTTTCTGTACACTTTAAAATTTTTCATAGTAAAATATTAGAGAAATAAAGGAAGCCTTAGACTTACCATTTTACTATGAAAGCATTCATCGACCTGTTTACTATGCTGATAGAATTTTCCTCAGGCACAGAGAAGTCAAATAACCAACAATATGAAACTGGGTTTTATTTATTTTTGGCACATAGAGATAATACTCAGCAGACACATATTTTCTTTGTCAATACAGTCTGAGAAACAGACTGCCTCTTGGCTCAGTCCCTTACTCTCAAAACAGGCTTTTTGCAATCTGAGACTCTCTAAGTCATAAAAGAGAGAAGGCTATGGATGCTCCCCTCAAAATAAGAGGAAGTTAGAAGTAATTTCACCCAATCCATGAACACACTGAACTTCATTTATTTTCCTTTAATCCATATAATTATTCTTTTGAAAAAAACAAGTCCTAGCTATGAAAATTTAATTTCCCCTTGAACTTTCTCTGATAGTCTTATAGTTCTAATATTATTACAATCAGAGAGAAACAGAGCATATATTAAAGATCAACCTAAATATCATGTCAAACCAGGTAATACTTCTGTAGACTATTTCCAAAATAAACATTTCATAACCGAAGTCCATCCTACCCACCCCTCCTCCAACTTCTTCTCGTTTGTCATCTTAGTGGCTAAAGCATTCATCTCTGAGAAACACATTTCTAAAGCAATCATATTACCGATGTGCATCAAAATATATATGAATACATTTTGTGACAATGACTTCGATGACAACTTTCTAGGACTTGAGTTTTCCTTATGTGATCAATGACAGGCTTCGACTAAACTATTTCTAAGGGCTCTTCTTATATTCTAATATGAGTATAATACGTACCTACCTGGTACGTATTAAACAAAACTTTAAATTATTTAACCTCTAGACTAAATAACAGAGTTCCAACTTGTGAACGCATTTAGAAAAAAAAAATAATAAATGCCTTCAGAGCAGCCTCCCGCCCACGCGGATCTAACAGCATAGCCAAGCAGGACAGTGTGTATGCTGCTTCTCAAATTCTGCACAGGAAGTGAATTTGGGTTTGCTACTTAGAGAAAACAGTTGAGAAGGAAGAAGGCAAGACAGTGAACAGAAGTGAATGTACGCCTACCACTACTCAGAGTAATGAAAGAAACTCAGATCCTCTTACTTCCTATACTTTCATAGCCACCTCCTTAGATAACTGATCAGTTAATATACCCTGTAGATATCCAGACCTCTTGTATCATCTTTTTTCTTTAAAGATTTATTTTTTTTATTGTTTTTGACAGACAGACAGAGACAGAAGAGGGAGGGCCCAGAGCAGTCTCCATAGTTGACAGCATTAGCTTTTCCATATAGTTTCACGCCACAGGTGGGCACAGGGCTGAGAAGGGCAGGAACTGGGCCGGGAGCCTCCCACATAGGCCCCAGCAAGAACTGAACTGGGGGCACACCCCAGTTCAGCATATGGGTCCACCTGGGCTGGAGCCGGGATTCGATCCTTGGGCTCCGGGACTGCAAAGCAAGTGCTTAACCTGCTGAGCCATCCCAGGTTCCCCCTCTTGTATCATCTTAATTGGCAAAACTCATGGCATCATATTCAACAGGCTCATTTTTCAAATAGGGGAAAAACACATTTGAGAGCTTAGAAAGAATCCTCTCTTAAACACTTTTTGTGACCCCCACCAAGTGCTATTTAGTGTTTAAGGAAACAATAGAAGAAGACCTAAACGTCAGAACTAAAAAAAAAAAATGGTAAGGTCAATGTGAATTTTTAGTTCAAAAAGTCCTCGCCCCTACCTCCCTCCAAGCAGAAATACAACTCTCTCTCTCAAAAAAACAAACAAACAAATAAAAATAATTACTGTTTACTCAACTCTACTCCCAATTCCCCACACTACAGAAGACTATAACAAGAACAATGTTTCAGTTTTGATGTAAAATCTATATATCACCACAATTTACCATGTATCCTACATACTTCTACAAAATAACATAAAATGATACCACCTAGTCTTTAAGCTCCGAGGGTGATAATACCTTAGACATGACAATATAAACAAAAAAATGCTGAAACACTAAGTATTAAAAAGTCAGAATAACCATCCAACCTGGTAGAAATACGAGTATCATAGTCATGATCCACTGTCATGTTATGACAATGGGAAACACAGTATAACCTCTGGGCAAATGAAGAAGTTTGGTTGATTCCATGTTTCAAATTTAACCATGTGTATTCACCTAGATAACATGTAGGCACTTTAGAGAAGAATTGAGAAGGAAAAAAATCTCAACTGATTTCACAACACACGTTAAACAGTTTTTTAATTTATAAGAATTTGGGAAAATTTTAATTTAAACTCTTTTCAACATCCTAGAACAAGAATGCCTAAATTGTATTATTATCAATTAGATGACCAATGGAATCATCCACAATAAAGTTTTATAAGCTTCATTCTTCAGAGACTCTCTTGGCGCTGCCTTGTCAGTAGATAAACTTAAGCTACTATTTAAAATGGCTTAAGAATATGTACCCTTAATATTTTAATTCTTAACCTATTATACCTATAATCTACATTTCTAAAAAACTAGCCATCTAAGTGTTAACAAAATGTTCCCACTATCCAAATTGAAAATTGACACAGTGAGACTTCCTTGAACACTCAGATGCTCAAATTTTTAAATAAAGGGGAATGGATGTAGTAAGTTTAAGGTATGAGGGCTGTCCAGGAAAGAAATCCAAACAGAAATGCCTCTATTTTTCATATTACATGGCTGGACACTTTCCAGACAGCCCTCACAGATGATGGCAAGAAAACACTGTCATGCCATATAGTGTTGAAGAAGTTGGAAGGGACACAGCGTCTGCTCCTACAGAAATGAGCCTGCAAGGTCTGGAGTGCTTCCCCTCTTTACCTGACTGCATTCTTTTCCAGAAACTAAGTGATTAATACAAATAATAATTCCAACGTAAGTAGACTCTGAAGTATGCACAACATGACCAAAGCAAAGTAGTAGGTATGGCCAGGACTCCTAATGGCATGTCCAACAAGATGTCAGGAATAGGGGAAGCTGGGATGGCTCATTGGGTTAAGTGCTCACTTTGCAGCCCTGGGGACCGAGGATTGAATCCCGGCCCCGGCCCGTGCAGACCCATATGTTGAACTGGGGAGTGAGTGCCCCCCAGTTCGGTTCTCACCGGGATGAGACCCCAGCCCAGTTCCTGCCCTGTGCAGCCCCACGCCCACCTGTGGAATGAAACTATGTGGAAAAAACAATAATGTGCAACTATGGAGAATGTTCTGGGCCCTCCCCCTTCTCTCTGTCTCTGTATCTCTTTCTCTCTCTCTCTGACAAAAACAATAATAATAATAAAAAAAGATGTCAGGAATAGAACAGATGGACAAGATCTACTCTACCAGACACACTAGGGAATATAACTAAGAAAGGCAGATGCAGATCAATGGAGACTAAGAATAGAAGGAAAACCAGAAATGACAGGAAATGAGGAATAAGAGACAAAGGGACACTCTGTAGATCTCATCCAAGTAAAAGCATTTTATATACTAATATTTAACCAAGTATGGCATTGACTCTTATAATCTTAAATCCCTCTCCTAACAGAACATAAATATTTTATATTTAAAATAAAATCTTGACAATCAGTCCATTACTTCTCCAATTATTAAAAAGATGGCAGATAAAAGACTGATAATCAAAATGATGACCAGGATATAAATAAATTCCAGAATTAATAAATTGCTTAAATGAACTAATAAATGTAAGCAGCTTTAAACAGCACATGGCACATAAAACACCCAATGATGGTCAGTTGTTGCTGCTCATGCAATCACCATCATCATTGTCAAGGTGTCATCTTCATCATCATCCTACTTTTAAAGGGCATTTTTAGTCTTCCTCCAGTTTTCTCACTTCAAAGTTTCTATTCTAGTCTCAAAAATTCAGGAACAAATAAAAGGAGGCCTTTTTCTTATTGAGACTTTTATTCTAAGCTAAATAGTACATTTCAGTCTATAATTTTAAAGGTTTCAGAATTTTAGCATTAATAGCATTAAAATTAAAACCATTTTCCTCTTTTTCACAGGATCTCTTAAAGCCAAACATTTATGCTACTCCTGATATTTTTTTTTAAGTTTTCTAAAGATTTATTTTTGTTGTGTTTTGTTTTTTTTTTGACAGAGAGAGAGAGAGAGAGAGAAAGGGGAAGTCTCAGAGCAGTCTCCATAATTGTACATCATTAGTTTTTAACATAGTTTCACTCCACAGGTGGGCGCAGGGCTGCACAGGGCAGGAACAGGGCCAGGAGCCTCCCGCATGGGCCCTGGCAAGAACTGAACTGGGGACACACCCCAGCTCAGCATGTGGGTCTGTCTGGGCCAGTGCCAGGATTCAACCCTTGGACCCTGGGGCTGCAAAGCGAGCACTCAACCCGCTGAGCCATCCCAGCTTCCCCTCACTTCTGACATTTCTGACAGATCCTCAGAGCAAGTTCACAGGAGCAGTTAGTTACTCAAAGCCAGCAGAACTCAGCAATCTTTCCTGCTCACTTGTCAGCTTCCCAAACTTGATTCCAGCAACAGTTTTACCTTCTAGGGAAAAGAGAAGCTTAGGCATAAAGCTTTGAAATATGCATTCAATCAGAAAACTGATAATGCTTGAAGTACTTCCCACATCATTTACTTACTGTTTCAAACTTAACACGTCTAAGCAATACGCCATACAGACAGAGCTTAGGCACTGTCTATAACTGACTCCCGGGGGCCTGGCACCACAGTAACACTTCTTGGCAGGGCAGACAGATCTAACCAGGTCCCGATGCCTTCCTAAGGCAGGTGGCCCTCATGCTGCTCACCTTGGTCCCGTCAGTTTGGAAGTGTTTGGCTTTGACAATAACCCAAAACTGAATACTCTGTCCCCAGTCCTGAGGACTGCACGTCTGGGGCTGAAAGGAGCAGATAGCCTACCTATGTTGAGGATTCAGGCAATCTCATTATATAGAAACTTTATAAGCTATTAAACAAATATCAAAAATGATGTGCACACATTTCCAAAGATGGATCAAGCAGTCCCTCAGGAAATCTGGAACAGTTAACATACCCTTTTTCTCTTGGTGGCTCCGGTAAGCTGTAAGCTCTTTGCTCTACAAGACACAGAACAATAAAATGAAAAGTAAGGTAGACAAACGAGTAGTCATGTGTTAGTCTGAAATGCACATACTCAACTGCATTATCTCATTACATACACCACCAGTGAGGGCATTGCTCTGGATATCTTTATCAATTTTCCTAGTTGGGAAATAATGGGGAAGAGGTCAAAACATGGCAACATCTGATATCTTTATGAACTAAGCATCAGTAAAAGACACAGAAGTGCAGAAAATTAGTTCTATGTTTTGGGATCTCTCTCACCAGAGCTTCATATCTTATTTGGAACACTAATTCCCCAACATACAGAATCAATAAATAACTTAGCTGCTTTTTAAGTGAAGCTCAAAAGTCCTGAAGTCCAGCCTAAGGCAGAGTCCATTTTAACATAGCTGCAATCCCTTTATAAAATCCTAGCAGCAGCCAGTTCAGAGATGTGCTTTGTGGCTCACAGGGAAGGGAACACCAGCCTTCCCATTGGACTTATGGGAGGTAGAAGAGGCAGGCTCAGGTAAGCAGCACAGCGCCCTCTTGTTTCTGGAAGGAACTGGGGTGCTTACTACAGGGATGGAGCAGAGACACTGATTTAGACAGTGAGAGACTGAAGAAAGGAACAGCACATCATCCTCAGAGCAGGGACAAATCCTTTACTATTATGATCCAGGACGAGTAGAGTCAAGACTGGGTTGCAAAGGAAGATGGGCCAGATAGATAAGGAAGAAAACTGACGAATGTATCCTCCTCTGAAATGTGCAAATGTCAGTGTTGAACATAATATTATCTTGTAGGTAACAGCATATCTACTCTGAAGAATTGGAAGTCTTTATTTTATTGCCATTAAATGTTCTGCAAATTAAGTCATGGGCAGAAATCAGAATCCTTATTGTGAATAAGCTGAAGTGCCTAGAGGATAAACTACTTGCCCAAAATAATCAAGTTAATAAGACAATAGAACCAAAATCAAGCAACTGGACAAAATTTAGTCACAATAATTTTCAAAAATACATGTACTTCACTCCTCAGATTCTTAGTACAGAACATTTTAGTCCATCATGGTGAGGTTATAATTATCATCTCAACACTGACAATATTCCTTTCTATCTAAACCCATGAAGAGCCAAAAGGAGTTAGGTATAAGGTTGGATTTTGTTTTATGTATACAAGCACTAAAAAATAAAGTTACCACCATTGTACTCTTGGCTCAAAAAAAAAAAAAGCATGAGACATAATAATAAGTAACCCTTTGGAGGTGACAGGGAAGAGAGAACATCACAAATAAGAAAAAAAGAGGACAGAAAAACCATGCTATCTTTGTACATCTGTATTATATATAGCTCATACATGGGAGTTTTTCATTGGGGCAAAAGAAGGCTTGGAGTCTATTCAGATAGGGAAAATTCTTAGGACTATTCAAAACACATCGCAGAGGATTTTTAACTGCACAAATGTCAATTTACCTCTGATTAATCTAAGCAAACTAAACAACAAAACACCAGAATACATCTTTGATGGAGTCATGGTTTCACATCTGTGCTTTGATCACACACAGTTAAAACCATTCCTTCTTCCTTAAGAGTTAATTTATGCTTTAGAGTCCTATAGTTTTGATTGACCTAAATGCTATCAATCCAAACATTTGCAATCACACAGGAATATCTGCTGGAATCTTTGTACATTTAGTGTGGAGCCTCAACCTAAATTGCCTGTTTGTAATGCTTACCTTCTGGAGAGTATCAAACTTCATTCAAATAGCCCTGTTTTTAAAGACAAGCTTTTGTTTGCATAAAAATCAAAGGAATTGATGTCAGCTTTTTATTCTTTCTAACTCAAATGCTAAGACTTAAGGATTATATATTAGGAAAAGATACCCTTTCTTATTCTTTAAACTTGTAAATCAGGGTTCTTTTCCCTTATAAATAATCAAGTTCCTCTTAGTCATCTGGTCAACAATTTTAAACTTCAGAAATGTCTGACTTTAAATATCAGAGATACTACAGATATAAAGGCAAGGCCACCATCTGGCATATTTCACAGAAGACTTAAAAAGTGTTTTCTTGGGGAAGCCGGGATGGCTCAGTGGGTTAAGCGCTCACTTTGCAGCACCAGGGACCGAGGATCGAATCCCGGCCCCGGCCCGTGCGGAACCATATGCTGAACTGGGAGCTCCCCTAGTTCAGTTCTCTGTCTCTGTATCTCTCCCTCTCTCTCTCCTCTGTCAAAATAAATAAATAAATAAATATATATAAAGAAAATAAAAGAAAATAAAAAGTGTTTTCCAAATATGAATAGCTACAGTAAAAAGTTAATTCTCTATCTAGGACTGTCAGTGAAAAGTTGTCAAGCTGCCATTAGAAAGATTCCCAACCTAAACTTAAGATTAAGGGAATTTTGAAGATTCTAGAAATACTTCATGATATTAAAAAATAGTAACAATAATCCAAGGCAAATTCAATTCTTCTTTTCCTATCCTCCAAAAGGTAGTTGTAGCCTTTCTTTCTCGTAGTCCTTTTCTCCATCTTCCCACTCCAAAAATTAAAACTGACTCATATCAATAGTCTCAGTTTCTCCTCTTCCAAAAAGACTGCCAGAAAGAAAAATGAGGAAACGACAGAACAAAACCCTAATAAGACTTGCTTTGTATTTTCTGTATCTCGTCTACTATAGTCTTTCGACAAATATGTATTGAACATCTCCCAGATGTAAGTCAGTTTTAGGATGACAGCTCCAAGCACAAAGACTATGCTTTCAATATTGTTCCACATAGCATAAAAATGCAAAGAAGTAGCAACAACGTAATAAATAAAGTGACCAGACGTCCCGCTTTTGGCAGGATAGACCCAATTTTTAACAATTTGTCCTGCGTCCCGCGGCGTTTTAAAAAAGTCCCAATTTTTGGAAAGAATGCAGGACAAGCTAGGGAACGGCAGGAGATAGACCAAATTATTAATCAAGAACCCCCTCCCCCCCCGGTCAATGGTGTCCCGCTTTACCAATGTTAAAATCTGGTCACCTTAGTAATAAAGCAAGAATTTTTAAAAAGAAAGAAGTAAAGTAAATCCTATTTTAAATATTCTACAACGGGAAACAGAAATACTTCAGCACATCTCTTGTTTCCTGAGTCTCTTAAGACTCTTAAGGATAACAGACAAAAATGACATTATCTAATACACTGACAAAATTTCATTATATAATGCTATATACTACAGATCAGTATGAATAATTCCAAATATGCCTTTAAATGTAATTATTACATAATATGTTATATATAGAAAGCATGAAAGAATTATACTTAAAAAAAAAAAAAAAAGCTGGGGAAGCCAGGATGGCTCAGTGGGTTAAGTGCTCACTTTGCAGCCCTGGGGACCGAGGATCAAATCCCGACCCTGGCCCGTGTGGACCCATATGCTGAACTGGGGAGCTCCCCCAGTTCAGTTCTCTCTCTGTCTCTGTCTCTGTATCTCTCTCTCTCTGTCAAAAAATAAATAAAAGTAAAGTCTTTAAAAAAAAACAAAAAGCTGAAATGAGGGTGGTGGCTGAAAGGAGCTATAAGGTAAGCTCTGTGTTGCCCATAATTGTCCTATTTATTGATCTGAATCAATATTTTAAAATTCACCAAACTATATGCTTATATTTTATATCCCATTTTTTTAGATATACTATATTTCTTTCATTTTTTATTGTGTTGACAGAGAGAGAGAGACAGAGAGAAGAGGGAGAGCCCAGAGCAGTCTCCATAGTTGTATGCCATCAATTTTAGACATCGTTTGATTCCACACAGGTGGGTGGGGGCTGTGGCAGGGCTGGAACTGGGCCGGTGGGGGCCTCTCACATGGGAGGCATGCCCCTGTGAGCTGGGGGCCAAACCAGGGGCCTCCCCCAGCTTGCCCCAGCGCGAACTTAACTGGGGTCCTCCTCAATGAGGACACCCCAGCTCAGCAGATGGGTCCGCACAGGCCAGGGCTGGGACTCGATTCTCCAATCCCAGGGCTGCAAAGCAAGTGCTTAACCCGCTGTGCCATCCCAGCTTCCCCTAGATATACTATATTTCAATTAAAATTTTCTTATATAAAAGTTATATTTATGATTGCTTACAGTACCACAAAAATTGTTGAGATACACTTACTCATGTTTCAAATATATTCTCTTATTTTAACTCAAGTCCCTTGATTAAGAAAAAAAGAAAATTATTTTGCAGTGGTTTGCCTCTGCGGAGTTAGATGATTGCAGCAGTTTATATATAAGGCAAAAGTAATTTTTATACTTCACTTAAATAAAATCCTCCAAAGCCCTCATGATAAGGAACCTAGAATAAATTCTAGTTTATACTATCTTTGAGGATAACATTTTATTTGAAGAAAAAAAGCAACAAAGAAGTTTGTACAAATGTGTGATTTAATCAAAATCAAATCTTTAATTTGTCTAATACCCAACAAGAAAATAATTTTTCTAAGCTTAGAAAAATCAATTGTGAAAATAAGAGTGAAAAATCTTTGTCTGCTCTTATATATTTGATGTACTTTTACTAACCAAAAATCGCCTTGGAATAGAAAGCTTTCAAAACCAAAAGGTAAATAATGCTCACCTTCACTTGAACTGAACACTGTAAAATCACGCGCCAACCGAGTTTTTCCTAAAGAAATTTTGGGTGATGAGCAGGAATAAGAACGTGAGCGGACTCCAGAAAGCAATGATTCCTAAAAGAGACCATATAAAGTTTTTTAATAAATGCTACACAACACTTGAAAGTACATGTCCACCCAAATATTACTAAATCAGCATCTTTGCAAAAAGACTCTACCTGAACATTTCTGATGTAATCTTATTGTTTCTGCTTGCCTCTCACAACTTTTAAAATGTTACTGTCTTTTTAATGCTTTAGTAAACTCGGGCTTTGGAAATACTTTCAATGTATACTTTAGGATATGATTATGACATTTCAATAAAGTTGTTTGAAGGGAAAAATTGAGTCAAATTATTCTCTGTATACTTAATGAGTTCTACATTTTTTCCACCTGAGTTGTTAGATATTTTTAGTTTGTACTGTAGCATTCAAGCAAAATTCTATATTGACTACTATCTCTACACTTAATTATTATAAGGTAGAGAGACAGCCATTTACAATGATAAGAGTTTAAAAAAACTTCTGTGCAGCTACTTAAGTTATAATGTTAGCTGCAGCCTATTGGGAAGAATGCATCAGGTAAGAAAATATATAGACTGTGCCCATCTTTTAATAGACCTTGCATCCAGCACTTTCACAGATAATTTTTTTTTTAAGATTTATTTTATTGTTTGGGAGTAGTTGAGAGAGAGCTAGAGAGAGAGAGAGAGAAGGGGGAGGGCTCAGAGCAGTCTCTATAATTATACATCATTGGTTGTGACATAATTTCATTTCATACAGGTAGATGTGGGGCGGGAACCGAACCAGGGGACTGCAGCACAGGAGGTGGAAACCTTTGCCGCAGGGTCGTCCCAATGATCACCAGCTGTGCCGCAGTTCAGCATGTGGGTTTTGCATGGGCCAGGGCCAGGAATCGAACACTAGACCTTGTGATTGTGAGGCAAGCGCTCAATAGCTGAGCCATCTGCCATCCCATGGGATGATGTTTGAATATCACTGATTTATATATCTTTATTTCTTTTACATGACCTGCCATTTTATTCTTGTTTTCCCAATTATATACTATCTCTGTTGTAATATTAACAACATATGTGAAAATGCAAGATGGCAAGATAAAACATGGTTTTCTTCCATGCTCTAGAAAATTTAAATGAATATGCAATAGCAAAAATACCATTAAAGCCATTATGGTACCCAATTCCCATCCAATAGAGGCCTACTGGCTTTAGGACTGTCCCCACCCATTCATTGGTAAGATACTACTTAAAGTTAGGGCTAAAATAAAGCAATGCAAAATTTATTACTAAAACCAAGCCATCAGCAACTGTGCTTCACCAGCACTGGTCTCAACAGTTTCTCCTAAATGAAAACACATGGTTTCCCTATGTTCATTGGTTTAAAAGAACCTGGAAGAAGTTTAAAACAGATGCCTAATGCTGCTGCAAAAGGTCTTGGGCTATGGCTTCCCTGACCATCTTATTAGGAGGACCCTCTGGACCTGATGTCAGGAAGGCCAGCCCAAGCTGTCCTATAGCCCTAATGGTGAGCTGGCCACAAAGGACCCTAGCCAAAGGCCAACCCCTGCATTTAAGGCATATATGGCAATCAGTTTGCATAATAATGGAACTTTGAAAACTATCCAGAACCCTCCAGTAAAAAGTTACACAGGGCCATTCACAGAAGCAAGGCTCGATCTATTTTAAAGGACAGATTCTTCTTAAAAGTGAACAACATGGAACTGTTTCACAAAAAGTGAATTACTTTTCATTTCAAGTAATGATGAGTGTTTCATAATTCCATTCAAAATGCAAACCTAAGAAGGATCTATACTGATAACCATACTCATTTCTTCTTATCCAGAAATAACCACATAATCTTCAGGTTCAAAAGATTATGGCAGCTCTACAGGCCTCAGAGCTGAGGGGAAAGGATTCAGGATCTGTGGTCAGAAGGCCTGGATTCAAGTTCTGACTATCGTCTAGCATGGGTAACCAAGACAAGACATCTTATCTCGTGAGAACTGCGTCTGCTCAAAAAATAAAATACAAATACTACTTAGGTAACTAGGTGCCTTACAATAAAATTCTATTTTGTACATACATAAAACATGTTTTGTCTAGTGTAGAAATACTACAAAAATAAAGCAATATCATAACAACTGTGTGTTCCCTGTAAGAACTGTTTGGGCATTATTTTATAGCAGTAACCTCAACTTAAAAATAAAACAAGGTGACAGTAACACAAATCAAAAAGAAAGCAAACACATGTGCAAACACAAAAGGGTTTTTTCCGCAAGGTTGAAAGGGCTTAATATTTTTAAAAGATGACCACAACAAAATGAAATGCCAGTGTGAAATTGACAAGAGAAAATCTGTCTCCTATGGAAAAACTGACGAAGTTCATGGTGGTTCATGTAGCCAGGAATGGTCAACAAACATCACCTCTGCCTTAGTAATACTATTTACCTCATCACCTGGGCCAAGTAAAGTTCTATGTGAGCAAAACAAGTTTGATCATTTACACCAACTTAACACTACCAGTTTTTCTCCCTTTGCTCAAGAGATGATGGCAGAAACTACTGTGTAAAAGAATGGTAAAATTTTCTAAGTATGTGAAAAATTAATATACATGGTGGTGAATTAATAAAAACAAATCAGCCCTTGTAAATAAGAAATATACAAATTAGAGTTGGGAAGATTAACAAGAATCTGTCAGCTCATGGGTCTCACAAAAAAAGTTTATACATGCGAGTAAAACATCATTTTTCTTTCAGCGGCAGTTAAGATTTAGACAACATGTTTTCCATGCTTAGACTAAACAAAATTAACACCAACAAGAATACCTTTGACTGCAGGTTACTTGATAAAGAAAGTGACTCAGTCCTGGAGATGTTAAAATCTGGTTCAGTGTTAGTCTCCAAAGAGTCCAATTCATCCCCACTAGGAATCCCAGTTCTTGAGAAAGTCTGAGAGGCTGGCGTGTAACAAACATGTGACTGCTCCGAAGGCCCTTCCCCTTCACTGTCAGCATCCAGGGCGTCAAGACTTGAACTAAAGCACAAAGTAAGTAAACAAGTAAATAATCAAGGAAGCAGACAGACAGACATTGGTTTCTATTTCTCTGAATTCAAATTCTCTCATCAGTGTTAGGGACAATGGGTACTCCTTTAAACTTTTATTTAAGTCGTTTTTATTGTTTTTTTCTCCCCCCTACCCCTGCATATTTTTAACAAAATTTTCTTTCCGCAGGTGAAAATTTCTACCTAGCAAAAGCCATTTCAAGTACTCTAAAAAACAAAAGCTGGTTCAAGTTAGTTATTACGCTCTTTGTTTTGTAAATGGAATTATTACAAGCCCCAAATAGTTACTCTTCAAATATTAAAAATGCAGACAAAACAGAGCCACTGGGCTATTTGGGGGGGGGGGGGTCACTCTGGGGGAGGATTTGCATGTGCAACTATGCAGTGTGGTGCTCTCTCCAGTGTCCCTAGGCTGGAGAGCTCAAGGACAGAGACACAGGTAGGGAAGGTCTCACCCCAGAGCTGGTGTCAAGACACAGGTCACACATGGACCAAGTGAAGTCCCAAATGTGTCACATTCAATCATGAGTTTTAGAAACTTTCAAAAAAAAAATTATTCCCATGAGAAATTCACCTCAGAAGCAGGTAGTAATTCTGCTCAACTACTAATGCTTTTCTTTCCTCACTTAACCTTGACAACCATAACAGTAAAAGGAAGGAATGTGACCTTCCCCCTTCCTGGTTCATTCCACAACATTTACATTTTAAACCAAACTCTGAGGCCAACAACTTTCACAGGCACGTCAACTGCCCAGTGCATTCTTAAAATTAATTTTTTTGAGGTAACATGAGTTAATAACATTATATAAATTTCAGGGGTCCAACTTTATAACATTGTGTGCTCACCACCCAAAGTCCAGTCTCCTTGGATAGCCATATATTTGACCCCCTCTACCCACTTGGTCCTTCCCCACCCTCCTTCCCCTCTGGCACCACCATTGTGCTGTCTGTATAGAAAATAAGAAGTAACACACACAGACAAAATAAACCGCGCTTTTAAATGTATTTTTCTTTGGTTGTTACAGTTCTGGAGTTTACATTTTAATAACAATATAACAAAACTGTCTTGATTATGAAATATTACAGAACCACAAAATGAAACTTGGGAAATCTTTTTGGGTTATTTTTCTTTAAAAAAAAAACATAGGTTATTTAATGGCCACTGAATATCAACTTAATAGATTACATGACACTTGGGACTATATATGTTTCTGATTCAAAAACTTAGATCAGTGTCTAGTCCTTGAATTATTTCCCAGGCCCTCCTGGACACCAGCTAATCCGGCAGTAAGTAGAGGCCATGACTGGCACCACTGAGGTTTCCAAAGTGGAGCTCTCTCCTTGAAGAACTCACCCAGGGCCTTTACTTTACCACTGAGAGGGGAACAACACATTGGAGGTGAACTTCACACTTCAGTTTAACTCAACACCCAAATACACTGGAGTATATAAAATTCTCATGAAAAACTAAAGCTCAGTGTTAAGAAAACCTTTCTAGTAAAATGTTGGGGCTTTGAACGTTACAGTAATGCAATTACTGATATCTTAAGGTGCTATGTCATTTCCCCAATTCAATGATTATCGGAGGGTAGAAACAGATCTAGGGGTGGGATGGGTGGCCAAGCATTGGCCAATGCCTTATACCTCTGCACTTGTCTTCCAACTTGTGACCTCTGTACTAATGAAAATTAGTTCAAAGGGTTGGCTACCTGCAAGAATATGCCATTTTAACACAAGGCTTTCCTGTAATATGCAGCCTTTCTCCACCACTATGAATGTACCCTAGAAGTATCCATGAGTAGTCTTTCATTTTGCATACTCTACTTTAAAGCATTTATTTTTCTATTAATTCAAATTGGACTACGATTTTCCTTTGTTCAGTTATTAACCTCAGATATTCAACTTTATAGACAATATTCTTTAGGGTTACCTCTAGGTTCTCATTTTATGATACCATTTTTTTAAATCCCATTAGTGGGATACAAAATCAATTCAGTAGGTTGTGACCGAAATTATCTTTTAAAATAATAGAGAGTAGAAAACATCAGAATACATTTCCCATGTTATTTCATACAACGTTTAAATCTTATGTGTGTGGTTGGGAGGGATGGTTAACTGTGTGGCTGCATTTCTTGCTGTGGAAAAACAAAAATCGGTTTTAGAGACATGTTTCAGAACAGAACAAACACCTGTCTTCTATCACCTAACTTTTTGTTGTACAGTTTTCTTTAACTAAGTGTTGCATTGCTTATTTTCCCCTTGTAGTTTCCTAAAATAGCTATTAAGTTTAAATAATATTTACATATTGTGTATACTATTTTACTTTTCACTAAAACATTGTTTTAAACATTAGAAAAATTGAAACTTAGGTCCCAGTTAGCCTTGTCCTGTGTTAACCTTAGTTTTTATTGTATGCCCTGAAATTTCTCCTTCATTTGAGCCTCTCAGCCAATGAGTCACTTATTAATGAACTGGGTGCATTTCGTTCATTATCACTCATGTTACACATTCCCACCATGACACCCACTAAAGAGAAGGTCCCACAGCCATCCCAGGGTCAAAGGGGCCTTTCCCCTTATTCCTACATTTTTCAGAGGAGACAATGTACAGGAGATAAAGTTGGTGGTGGGACCAGTTGGTGGGGAGAAGGGAGGTTCTCCTAGGATATCTTCTCCTTGTCTCTCCCCCACCATTAGCTGTGATATTTTTACAGAGGCTTCTAATTACCTTTATTCAAGCAGAATAGTTTTTCTTATATTCTAAAGTAGCAAAATTCTAGCTGCAGCAGTGAGATGTTTAAACGTCCCAGGTAAAACCGTGACTGATCAGAATGTATAATTTAGAAGGCCCGTGAATATTTGCATAAGCAGAACAGAGAGACCATTTGTGCCTATTCCTCCCCCTATTCCTAGACTAGAGCTTGTAAAGAGCTTACTCAGCTCTTGAGACCTGGGTCACAAACTGGACAGATTACAAAGATCCTACCTGACTGTGGCAACAACACACAGTTAAATCTGTTTTTGCAGAACTGTAGACTCTAGCCTTGACTGGCAGCCTCTTGTCCCAAGCAGATATGTGTAAAGCCCAAAATGTCCCATCAGTTCAATTTACAGCCATGTCCACCCAGCATCATTAACACCGTAATCCACAAAATACAAATCTAAAGACAACCTTTCATTATTTACATATCAGACATTACCCTTGGTACCAATACCTGTGATAAAGTGTTACAATCCCCAAGGGGTTGTATATCAGTGCAAAGGACAGCACAGTGATTGGCACCTAGTGATTGTTGCTTCCCTTCCTGTTCTCTCCTTTCTGATCAATTAAATCACTGCCAAAAAATCATTCACTTATGTGGAGTTCACTCATAGATAAATAATTCTGTACACACTTGCGTGTGTGTATTCGACATTCATTTTGATTCATGATTTTATGTGTGAAAATGAGCATATAATCAGAAGTCTAGGGCATGGGGAAAAATAAACTATTACCTAAGGAAAATGAAGAGCAGAATAAAATGAAATAGCAGAAATTGGCCTTTTCTTAAAGAAAATAGACAACGGGATGGATGGATAAGAAAGAGATGCAAAGATACAAACACACCCATATATGCACACACAAACATATGCCATCATATCATATACAATAAAATTGTTTTAATAATGTTTTTGTATATATAAGATAATATGTGCACGGTAAGTAAGTTACAGAATACAAAAATAAAGCAAACACCCACAATCCTATCCAACCTGAAATATGAGCATTGGCCATACCATGGAAATGCTTTTTTACTCCTTTCCATTCCCATTCCCTACTTTCCCCACTAGATATAACAACTATCTTAATTTGGGGATTTTTTTTTTCCTCTTCATTATCTTGGTTTTCTTTTTTATAGCTAAGTACATATGTACTTGCCTATAATAATTAACTGTTTGATTTTATTTAGCTTTGCAGCATTCTATAAAAATGAAATCTAACTAAAGGATTTGTGCCTTACTTTTTTGGTTCAACTTCATGTTTCCGTGATGCATGTTCTTATGTACTTTGACGTAGTTAATTCATTTTCATTACTATATAGTACTCCATTCTATAATTATACTGTAATTTATCTATTCCCCAGTTGGTTATTCGCTGCATTATAAATATTAATGTTATGTCTCCTAAAACACAGATGTAAAACAGCTGGGTCATAAAATTCGTATGGAAAGTTTTATAATTTTCATTCTTATCAATTATTAAAAGGAGCTTCCATTGTATGCATTTTCACCAAAACATGGTATTGATAAACTGTTTAAATTTTGCCTATGTAGTAAGTAAAATTGTGGTTTTCTTCTATTATGGTTTTCCTCTATTATATTTTTTGTTAGTTTTCTTAATTGTCTTACTTTCAAATCAGGGACTATAGGAACCTAAGAAGAGGAAACATTTTTATGTAGTGATAAAAGTGGTAGGGACAAGAGAAAATAAAATAAAATTTTCCAAGTCTAACCTACGAGGTTCTTTGATTTTCTACATTTTTCCTCTAGTATATAGTACCTTACCTTCTTTTCTTTAGATGACTTTGTTCCTGTTCAAATCCATGAAGACTAAAAGGAAGATTCAAATTGGAGGAAGCACAGGAACTAGACGGTGATATGAAGGACTGCTGGGTGTCAGTGCTTGATGCCACCTCCTGGTTCTCATTTAGGGGGTGCATGCCAGGGCTGGTTTCAGTAGAAAGGATGTGCTTGAAGCTCTGAGGCCCCAGCGTAGAACCCATGGATTCAGGGCAGATGTTTGTAGTGGTGAATCCCTCTGTATTTATGTAGTTAATATCCAAATCACCAACCTGGTAGTTAAAAGAAAATTATTTGCTGAGCAAAGCAGGACAAATTGGTTGAGAAAAGAAAATTATTTGCTGAGCAAAAGCAGGACAAATTGGTTGAGCTAAGAATAAAATTTTCCCAAGTTAAAAACCTTCTACTTTATCTTTTCTTGTTTTGTTTATTCTGTGCAAGCAGAGAATTTTTTCATGGTAGGCTTTGGTTCACTTGGCTGCTATCCCATAATTCATAAAAGAAAGACAAGCAACTGGGTGTTTTAACATTTTATGAACCACTGACTCAAAACGAGGAGGAAAAAACTAAAACCAGACAGCTTTATTCAAGAAGTAGTTTACAGGAACCTGGGTAACCAAGATAGTGATGGTCACATAAATCTGAGCCTCCCCAAAAATACTGCCAAATAAAAATAAGAATAAAACTACCTAAGATGCACACATGGACTTAGCATAACAAAAGGACAGAAAATACCCCACAGTTCAAATGACCTGTAAATAATAAAATTAACACCAAAGCTCAGCAAGTAGCCTGTCATACTCCTGCCATAAGGTTTTGCAGAGAGTAAGGACAGTCTGGAATATTCTGCATGGCAGAGGAAAAAAGGAACTGATTTAAAAATTATCAAGGGAAGAGAAAGTATAGCCTACATGAGTGAAAAAGAGTGCTAAACAACTCCATCTAAGGAAGGGGCTTAAAAGTCAGGTGATCTGAGGTGGTAGTCATCTAAAGCAGGGGTCCCCAAAGGGGCTGCCCCGCAGACGGTAAGCAGCAGGCGAGCGAGGGAAGCTGCATCTGTATTTACATCTACTCCCTATCACTTCCACTACCAACTGAGCTCTGTCTCCTGTCAGATCAGCAGCGGCAAACATCCTCATAGGAACCCGAACCCTACTGTGAATTGCACGTGAGGGATCAGCTAACGCCTGGTGATCTGAGGGGGAGCTGAGGCAGTGATGCTAGTGCTGGGGAGCGGCTGCAAATACAGATGACCATTAGCAGAGAGGTTTGACTGCACAGAGACCATCATAAATCAATTGCATGCAGACTCATATCAAAACCCTATCAGGGAGTAACAAGTGACAATGAAACTGCATCTAGTGGCAGGCTTTATAGTGGCAAGAGACCTGTATGATTACTTTGTTATATATTATTATACAATGTAATAATAATAACAGAAATAAAGTACACAATAAATGTAATGCACGTGAAGCATCCCAAAACCTCCCCCACCCCCTACCCACCCCCCCCCACCCCCCGTCTGTGGAAAATTTGTCTTCCACAAAGCTGGTCCCTGGTGCCAAAAAAGTTGGGGATTGCTGATCTAAAGGCATCACTTCTGAGGAAGAAGATAATTAAAAGAAAAAAAAAAGTCATCATTTAAAGCTATAGGGTGGTGATGAGGAAATAAAGCAAAAGGGGAAATTTTACGGTCCTAAACAATTATAATAATAATTTGCTAAGGCAAAAACAACCAAGGAATGCTCAAACTATGAGTGTGAGTCAAATGAGTAACAGGATATTTATAATGACTCAAACTATCTTCCACAAGATAATTAATAATTTTTAATAATAATTTTACTAAAAATACACTTGGTAGACTCAAAATAACACCACCAGTAATGGCACAAATTAATGTCATGTGTCTTCTGATATAATGCACTGAGAAGAACAGCGTCACTTCTATAATGTCCCTACCAACCACACATAACCTGAATCTAGTCATGAGGAAATAGCAGGCAAACTAAAACTGAAGGACAGTCTAGGGAAAACAAGCAAAAACCTGGTCTGTATTCTTCAAACTTAACAATATAATATAAGACAAAGACTAAGGAACTATCCCAAGATTAAAGGTGACTAAAGAGATATGACAACTAAATGCAACACATGTAATAGAGTTTTCTTTTGCTACAAAGAACTTTATTGATACAACCAGCAAAAATTGAGTAAGTTCTATAGACAGCCAATAGAACTGTATCAATGATGATATCCTGACTGTGCTAACCATCTGTGCCTATGTAAGAGAATGTCCATGTTTTTAGGAAAATACACCATGAAAGTTTGAGGGGTAAACTTTCAAATGGTTAAGAAATATTTAAAAGTATGTAATTATGTTAAGCCCTTCAAGCATATACACACAAACACATACTCAAAGAAAAATAAAGTAAAATATTAACATTTGGGATATATATATACTATATATATATATATATATATATATATATATATATATACACATATATATAGTATATATATACTATATATATATACTATATATATATACTATATATACATCACTATATATATACTATATATATATAGAATATATATCACTATATATATAGTGATATATATATATTCTATATATAGTATATATATATCACTATATATATATAGTGTATATGTGTATGTATGTATGTGTGTGTATATATATATATATATATATATATATATCACGATACTTAGTACTAAATTATGTGGGGTTGAAATGCTGTCCAAATACAATGTTTTTTTCTTTTCAAAGTGGTTTATATGACAGAGTAATTTTCAAAGTAGTTTATTATATGAATTTTCTCCCCAGGTAGGTTGATAACCTTGAGAATTCATGGGAAACAGCACCACAAACAAGCTAGCTATCTTTTTAGGTTTCTGTGACAGGTTGAAGGAGATAAAGGAAATCGAATAAGATTCTTTCCAGTTATTGCTAGAAATCATTTTAAATTTTATATATGCATAATTTGGACTCCTTATGTTGTTCTTGTTATTCAGATGGACATAGGGCAATAAAAAAAGAAGATATAATAAGTATACAAACTGTTATAGTGATCTTTGTGATTTGCATCCAGGTTTTGAGTTTATTTCTGTTCATTGCACACATTCAGCAATCCTCTGTTGCATTTTAGTTTATCTATTAGCCTATTTGAGTCCTCTTTAAATGTATGCTTCACATTATCAAAGCAATACTTCTCTCACTCAAAATAGTCACAAACAGTAATTATATCTTAAATTCATCTTTAGTTTGTGAAGTTTTGTATTTTTAATGTATCTTAGAACAACATATAAAGACATAGTTTCCCCCTCATAATATTGTCATGTACAATTTTAGCTACTTGGGATAAATGAAAAGATGACTTTATTCACTGAGGCTCTGAACAAAAAGAATAAGAACTCAAGAAGTATTTCATTCAAATGCTGAGAAAATATGGCAACAGCATAAAACCATCAGAACCAGATTGTGGCTAGAGCACACCAAGTCCAATTACCCCCTATCATTAGAGAAGGCCCCCAGAAACTCCCACTTTGTCCTAAACCCAGTGCTTCATCCTAGAGTTCATAGCCACGGCTCACATTCAGCGACATCATACCAAAAACTGTATCCATTACTTATAGCTGATGTCCACTGTGATTTATTGCTTCCTCTGACATTTTGAATATAGTCCCAACCTATGTATTTACACAATGTATTTGATATAACAATGTCTCATAACAAAAAAGAAATATTCAACTAAAGGACTAAAATTGAGATCTACTAGACAGAAAAAAGTTTACATCACAGAAAACATCTATAAGTAAATGGGTATAATGCATGCATACTAACGACAAAAAAAGGTTAAAATACCTTATTATTGCTCAGTGAGCATATAAATATTGCATATAATAATAGATTAGGTTTTAAAGTCAATGGATAATACAGAGGTCATGTGTTGTTAAAATTACCCTTGAGAAGGGAAGCTGGGATGGCTCAGTGGGTTAAGCGCTCGCTTTGAAGCCCCAGGGACCGAGGATCGAATCCCGGCCCCGGCCCATGCGGACCCACATGCTGAACTGGGGTGTGCCCCCAGTTCAGTTCCTGCCGGGGCCTATGTGGGAGGCTCCCAGCCCAGTTCCTGCCCTGCGCAGCCCCGCACCCACCTGTGGAGTGAAACTATATGAAAAACTAATGTCAACTCTGGAGACTGCTCTGGGCCCTCCCCCTTCTCTCTCTCTCTGTCTCTGTTTCTCTCTGTCAAAAATCAATAAAATCTTTAAAAAAAGAAAAAAATTACCCTTGAGTGATGTGATGTGGACTTGTACATCAAGAAAATGTCTAATTGTTACCAATCAATGTCACCCCATTGAATTTAACAATAAAAAATAATAAACAAAAATTAAATAAATAAATATAATTACCCTTGAAAATCCCTTAAATTCCCCATAAATTAGACTGCAGAAATCTTCAGATCGGTAACACTATTTTAATTTTATAAATATTAACATTTAAGGGACTGAACTAGAGAAAAGAATGAAGGATAAATCCATATGCAGATGCACATTCAAACCATCTGCCTTTATGAGATTTAACTCACAAAGCTCTATCAGGGAATGGGTGGGGAATTCTAAAGGGTTCCAGCTTCCCTGTAACATGACACCATTCTGTTTTAATATTAAAAGCTCTATAGCCTTGTTACATGTTAATAGGTGTGTTGCAAGTACTGAGTAAGTAATTTATGGGACAGCATCATGTGGGGCTGGCTGGCAGCAAGTTCTTGCTCATCCGGCTCTGGCTGGATTTGAATACAAACACTGCTAAATCAGATCCTGCGCACATTACTTTTTTTTAAATTTATTTTTATTGTTTTTGACAGAGAGAGAGAGAGGTACAGAGACAGAGAGAAGGGGGAGGACCCAGAGCAGTCTCCATAGTTGCACATCATTCGTTTTTCTACAGTTTTATTCCACAGGTGGGAGTGGGGCTGCACAGGGCAGAAACTGGGCCAGGGTCTCAACCCAGTGAGAACCAAACTGGGGACACTCCCCAGTTCAGCATATGGGTCCACACGAACTGGGCCAATTCAATCCTCGGTCCCCGGGGCTGCAAAGTGAGCACGTAACCCACTGAACTATCCTGGCTTCTCCCACATTACTTTTTGAAAAGCTGTAGAGAAGAAATTGGCCTCTTATCTGTTATTTCCTATTTTGGCCCTGCTGAAAAGCTCTCACACTCTTCTCATTTGGCGGTATCATAAGCCCCTCCTATATGGTGCATCTCGGTAGGCTATCAGGAAGAGCCTCAGTTAAACACTCATGTAAGGACACTCCACTGCAGCGTCACCAGGGCTGCACTTAGGCTACACTTTTCAGAGGATCACAGCAATGTTGAATATGTGTTTCATGTGTGCGGGTGTTGGAAAGGGGGCAGACCCCCCTTGTGACGTGATCACACCTTACCTGATCTATCACCATACAGTTGGCATAGACTTCATCGCCACCATTCAGCATATCAGAGAGCTCGCCCACAGCATGGACCATAGGAGGATGCTCAGACTTTTTGAGGACATCAAAAGAGTGATCTAGAGTAAAAATGACAACAGAAAAAATAAAGTAGAAAAGATTCATTTTACAGTCAAGCTTTAACTTCTAAATCAAATCATAAGAAAAAAAATCAAGATTGCATTTTTTTAAGATGGCATTTGGCTGTCATCACATATTAAGGTCTACATGCAAATATTTTCTTTTACATTCAAATTTTCTCATTTATCTAAAATCTTCATAAAGAATAGACCATTCTTAATAAGTAGGTGCCCGTTTCAAGCACAATTTTTCCAATCAAGACAGATTTTTGTGAAATCAATTACCGGTAGATTTTTGCTTTCAATTTCTAATACATTGAAATTCATTTTACTTTATGAATGAGTTGGAAGCACTAATGACTGTACTGTGATCCTGAGGTTCTGCTGACGTGTTCAAACTGTAGACCCTTCACTAAAGGACCCAAGTTAGTGCACCATCTAGCAGTTCAGGCAGGCACTGCCTGCTGAATATGTATCCTCATACAGAGTTTTGCTTCTTTTAATTAAAGAAGTGTTTCTGCTTGCTTCCATGTTCTCAGCTTTGTTCCAAATAGATGAGGTTTCTCAAAGTTGAGTCCCAGAGAGGTGAAATATTGCTGCTCTATTTGTAGTAAATATAAAGTTGAAGGCAACAGAACATAATCAAGCCAGAATGCTTCATTTCCTGTGACTTGGGCTAAATTACTTAATCTTCAGATACCTTTACAGGGAGGGTTTCTTCAGCTGTAAAAGTGGATTATTGTTATGCTTTCCCCATTGTGTGGTTATGAGGATTAAATGAGTTCAGACAGGTAAAGCACTTAACACATGCCTAAGTGCTTAGTAACTGCTCAATAAACAATGTCACTTTTATATTTTGTTATTATTAGTAGTTATTTAAACCATGTTCACTGTGAAGTACAAGGTTACTAATACTAATCTAAGGGAATTATAAATTATCAATTTCTATATATGACTTTAATAGAGTGGCTACAAAGTTATATACATAGCAAATGTTATCCTCACTGACATTCCATTAAGTTTTCTTGAGTGAATACCAAAGGGATATTGTCCCTATTTGATCAGAAATGGCATTTACCCACTACCTGTCTTATCTATGTCAGAGCATAAAATCCAGGTAAGCCCATGGTAGCGAATCAGAAAAATGTAACTGTTGGGCTGATGCACTAGAAATAATGAACTCCTTTCATAGCAGAGTCTGGATGATACTATGGAAGTTACAAAAATAAATTAATTATATAAGCCAAATGAACTGGGCTTCAGATTCTGCATTGAAATCTCTCTCTTCCCCATAGAACACTCAACTGAGATTTTATTAAGGTTCTTGGGGAAATATACAATGTAAATGTAAAACATTACCTTCTTATATCTATAGTGTCTTCTCTTTTGTCAGTTTAATAGCTAGCGATACAACACACAAAGTCCACAAATACTTCACAAATATAACTTTTATGATCAATTACTTCACATTTCCATTCTCATTACACAAAGTAAAAGCATGTTCCAAAGGTTATAAATCAAGAACCAGACAAAACCCTTTCAATGTGTTCTGAAGTAAGAAAAATACTTGCTCATTTGTCATTTTATAGAATGTTAGAAAAACAATCATAAATAACTCAACACGGCCCTCTAAAGTGTGATCAGTTTCGCTTAACAGCCCTCATGTCACAAGTTCATAGATGGTAAAACATCTGGCAGGTCTGCCATCACACTTGGGTGGTTGGTCGTGCCCTTTTAACCATTTCCATTGCTGCCAAATTAAAACTTAATTGATAACTAGACTAAGAACAGAGTTACTTGATTACTTTGACCAAGTTGTGATCTAATTTGTTTTCTGCATGATTAATTTGATCAGTGTTTTAGAAAATGATGTAATTTATTGACAAAGAAAGGTCCATAATCTCTTATATGTAATTCTGAAATTCAGAAAAGTTCTGAAAATCAAAACTCTCTTTCCTAAGTTTGGTTCAAAAACACGTGGTGGCAAAATCTAACCTGAACCCATGTGGGGCAATGTATTATATATATATAGTCTTTATTTAGCCCTAGTTAGTCTGAATGTCCATACATCTTGCTAAAGAAATATTACAGAGCTTAATGGTGGCATTGCCTCAGTATCTCCTATAGGAGTTGTATTATATATACTATGACACTATAATAAAAGATCCAAACATTCTGAATTCCAAAACAAATTTGGTCCAAAGAGTTTTAAATAAAGAGACTGTGCATCTCCACAAAGTTAACCATAGCAGATATTAGACCAGTATTTCCCAAGATTTTGTCATTCCTACACCAAGTTCACAATTTCTCCATATCTACATATCATCTATATTATATTCTCTAGTACTTGTCCTTAGATTGACTTGCCTTTTTTCTTTAAATACAACTAATTTTCAAAGACATATCCATTGCCCTTGTAAACAGAAAGCCAGCATTCCCCATCAAAAGTAGAAGTGAATTATGCATACTAAAACAAAAACAAAACAATGAAACTACATTCTGACCCAAGTTTTCTATCCAAGTGGAGCGTCTACACCACCTGCTTTTTGTCATAAAAGGAGATTCCAAAGGAATCAAGAGATGAAGTGATGCCAAACTGACATTCTCCTTGAATAAGGAGAAAGGTCAAAAGAAATGTGAAAAGGAAATACCTGCCTTACTATGTACTTTGATGTCACCTAATGTTAGGTTGGGATACTATCTCCAAGGTTGAAGGTCCCCAGAAGAATTTGCCCTATACTTTGAAAAACTTGCCCAGACTGAGCTATCTCCCTGTCAATTAGGTAATGACTACACTGAGACAGTAAGTCTTGTTGAAGGCAGAGAGGAGGTGATGCATGGCTATCCAAAAGCATAATATAACAGTAAGAAGGAAGACGGTCTCCTCTCTAGATCTGTCACCCATAACCTGCCATGCAGTTTTGCTGGGTTACTCATTGCAACCATTTATAAAATTGGCCTAAGAGTCCTTTCCATCATAACACTCTGGAGCATCATAGCCTCTACTTGCCAAAGGACACTGAGAGATAGTAATAGGATCTAGAAGTGAACACACACTGACAAACCAGAAGACAACACAGCCTTCCAAGACCTCCGCTCCTTTGTTAGTTTCAACAATAGTCACTGCAGATGAAGGCTTCAGACCAGCAGAGTAAGATTTATTGTGGAAAACTATGTCTTTAAAAGTACTTTCAATAAATATCAGCTACCTATATTATTAAAGTGGCTAATGGCTGTACTGTTTTAGCCCAATCAAAAAAAAAAGCTACAATGGTTTAATTTTTTTTTAATTATCTTGTCAACATTTTCAAGATATGATTTTGTTGCTTCCATTTATAATTACTTTAGTAACAAACTAAGTGAAAAATTATTGCCAAATAGAAAAGACCTACAGGTCCTTTTTCAATGAGCATATAGAAATAACATGCAATAAGAAAATCAGCTCTTTGTCTTAATTTAATGCTATTTTGTAAACAGTTAATCTTACAGTTGTGTTGAAAGCATAAATTTTTAACATTTGATAAACCCATAATTTGAGATAGCATAAAAGTAACTAAAACTCAACTCCCATCCAAATAGCTTCAAATTTTTAATTAGTGAAGAGCAATGCATTGCAGTAGTTAAGAGCATGGGTCTATCTATTAGGTGTGTGACCTTGGGCAAATTACTTAACCGCTCTTTACTTCCATTTCCTATCTGTAAAATAGGGATGATAACATGTCTATCTCATAAAATTGTCATAGGATTGAATGATTTACATTTTAAGTGATTAGACCATTATCTAACACAAAGTAAACACTACGTAACTATTTGATATTATTGTATAAGTAAATGAGTTTGTACGAGGGCCGTCGGAAAGCAAACAGCCATGTAACCGTTCTTGTTATACTGATAATGGCTGGATATTTTCTGGACAGAACTCATATAGTTTTAATACTTTCATGTGATTTTAATTCTTTAAAAAAAATGATTTCAATCATGGTTATAACTTTACAAGTTTAAAACCAACCCAAGACAACTAGAATGCACAAAACATTTCATTTGCTACACAAAGAGTTTTTAAAATGTTGTGACTCTTATTTCTAACTGAGCTCAGAAAATTAGCTCGAATTAAGAAAATTTGAAAAGTGTATCCTGAACATAGTAACTAAAAAACGAAGTCAACTCACCCTTAAGAGTTACCTATGATGACTCAGTACTGAGATATCATGAAACAGGAGAGACTGTAAGAGCAGGACAAGCAAAGAATAAATTCAGGCCATCAGAGACAGCGCTTCTCAAGAACAAAGAAAGAATTTCAAAAACGACCATGTTCTAACAAGACAGAGTGGACTTGGGCCAGGTTCTCACTGCAGAGTGCCTAGAGGGTAAACAATAACTCTGAAGGGATCCCCAGCTCGCCCCTCTCCCATTATTCCCATGGCTTTGTAATGCGATCAGTAGCAGCGTTTTTCATCAGCACTTCCTTGCCATACTAGGGGCTTTTGTCAGGTGACACAGGCGAGACAACTGAAAGTAAGTATCTTTCACTCCCAGAATGAAGAGGAATCGGTACCAGTACAGGGGAAGAGAGAAAGGCAGCTGAGGATGCCTCCCTGTTCTCTGACATTTACAACTACCCCAAATCTGGCAGGAAACAGTTAACAGCACAGACCAGTCTAGGGCCTCTGCAACCTGATTTCTAGTGTAATCCAACTCTCCCTCAAGAAGCTAAGAGCCTTGTAACTAAAGGAAAACGTGGCCTACTTGCCTGGTTATGTAAGAGACCCACACCCAGACATAAACAAACCTGGCTAAGGCAGCCTTCTGCAAACCCGCTGCTGACCTGATTTGGCCCAGTCTGGGTGCCAAGCTCTTGCCTGTGAAACTCAAGAGAGGGCTTCTCAGTACAGATATCTCTTAAGGGTAAGGAAGGTTGGCTTCATTCATTCATTCAGTTTTGTTTTAAATCTGGCAGTTTATGAATATAGAACAATTTAGTCTTACCCCTCACACAATGGGTAAGACTTCATTTAGAGTTCAGGTCCCAACACTTCACTGAATCAATGCCTATCACAATTACCAATGACCTTCCTATTACAGAATTAGTGGTCAGTTCTCAGGTCTCACCTTAGGTGACCTACAGCAGCATATAATACAGTTCATCGTTCCCATTTTCCTCTTGCCTCCAGGATACCACTCTCTCTTCCTGGCCTCTCCTCAGTCTTCCTCATCTTCTGGATTTTGGCAGGTTGCAGTGCTTTAGGGCCCATCCTTTAACCTCTTTTTCAATTTCTTTCTCCACTTATTCCTTGGTTTATCTAACAACATGGCATCACATACCAGCCTCTGATGATGACCCTCAAATCTTCATCTCCAGCCCAGACCTCTCCCCTGAATTGTAACTATTTCCTTGATATCTCCACTGAGTGGTCCACCATTCACATCAAGCATGACAGATGCAAAACAGAACTCCCACACCTACCTGCTCCTCCCAGTAATTGGCAACTCTGTTTTTTCTTGGAGTTGCCTCGACCATTCTCTTTCACAACCAAATAGATCCAGAATCTGACATTTTTTCTTATCACTGTCACTGCCACCCCTGGACAAGCCACTAGCACCTCATGCCTAGACTATTTCAAGACTACTGCCTCCTACCTGGTCTCCCTGCTTCCACTCTTCTGCCCTCAGTAGCCTATGCTCCACACTGTAGAGAAAGCATTCCTGGTACAGAGGAAACCAAATCATGTCATGACTCTGCAAAATTCTCCAGTGGCTTCCCAGCTCACTCAGAGTAAAAGCCAAACTTTACAACAACCTACAAAGCCTTATTCAAATGGTTCTGGGACCCAATTCGTGTGTGTGTGAGTGTGTATGTTGGCAGGGGTGAGAGATCCCACACATCCAAGCAGTGTTGGACACCAGCTAGGTGCCTTATAATTCAACTCAATTCTGACACTAGCATCAGATTCCACAGGTTAAGTGTTTGGTCCTACAAAACTGTCCTTCCTGCCCCCAATTCCAGATGCCAGTTGCAAGTCTAGGTTGTCCCCTGTGCTTCTAACTGGCTTCAGATGGACTTTAAGATGCCAGTCACAAGTCCAGGGGGCTACCGGTACTGCTGACCCATTGGCTACAATGGAGGTCCCCTGATAAGACCTCAGAGAAACGCTTTACTTCCTAGATTACCAATATATTATAAAAGGATGTAACGAAGAGAGCATAAGGCAAAGTCTGGAGATGGGCACAGAGCTTCTGTGCTCACCACTCTCCCAGGATCTCCACATGACCACCAACCAGAAACTCTCTGAGTCCTATCCTCTTGGGGTTTTATGGAGGCTTCATTCCATAGGCATGATTAATTAAAGCTTTGCCCATTGGTGACTGACCTCACTCTTCAGCCCCCCATTCCTTCTGTGGGAGTTGGGGGTGGGGGTGGGGGAGGGCTGAAAGTTCCAACTCTCTAAACACAAGGTTGGCTCTCCAGGCAATCAACCCCCATCCTTTGGTCCAAGGGTCACCTCATTAACATAACAAAAGACACCTTTATCACTCTCATCACTTAGGCCATTTCAAGCGTTTTAGGAGCTGTACCAAAAACGGGGACAAAGACCAAATATGTATTTATTATTATAAATCACGATATCACACTAAACATGACCTGTCCTCATCTACCCTCACCCAAACTCTCTGAAGCTGCTGACTACTCCAGCCACACTGGCCTTGCTGGTCTATGCCTCAGGCTATTTGCACTTGCTGTTCTTGCTACCAGGACTGCTCTTCCTGTGGATATCCAGATGCCCTGCTTCCTCACTGTCTTTAGTTCTCTACTCAAATGTTATCAAAGAGAATCACTCACCCTGACAATTATGTTCATAAAATAGCAACCCCCTATGCCTGCTTTATTTCCCCTCATACCATACAGCATCACCTAGCATATGGTATTATTCTATATTGTCTGTTTCCTTCCACCAGAACGTAAGGTCCATGAGAACAGTGACTTTGACTACTTTGTTCATTGTATCCTCTGTGCCTAGAATCATGTCAGCTACACAGCAGATATTCAACAAATATTCTTTGAAGGAGTGAACTTTTTCTCATGAAGAAAATAATCTCCTTGTAACTAGGTACAACTAAGAGACTGACTAACCTCTTCTGGTTTGGTAAAGTTTTCTCAGCTTCGGGAGGTGTTCTTGTGGGTTGCCCAGCTGGTCTTGCTCTATCCCAGGCAGGGATAGGAGTGTCCATGTCTTATTGCTCTCAATCATTCACCCATTCATTCTTTTTCAACATTCACAGAGTGTCTTCTCACTGCCAGGCACTGTGCTACCTCTTGTGCTCTGCCCAGGGCCCTCAGCCTCCATCTATGACTCTTGAAAACTTCCTCAAAGCACAGTCATTATGAACTATTCCCCAGGAGGTCCCCTGATAAGCCCCTAAACAGCCACAAAGCTGTTCTCCTCGGAACTCTTCCTGCTTGTTTGTGTTTTTTCCTGTGTCTTCTACACACTCCAGTGATAAGACAGCTACATTTTGCCCCTCCTGGTAGGATAAGTACCTTCTTGGTTGGGGTCTGAACTAGAAGCAGATTCTTTCACTGTGCAGAATACTACAGATGCTAAGTGCTTCCCATGCACCACCATGTGGCATGCTCTCTGGTGGCAGCAGCCTGCGAATATACCCTTTAATCTCTTTAAAAATATCAGGTAAATTGCAATTTTACTAAAGAAATAATAGGATGTTCAGGCAGATTTGCAAAGTAAAGGTACTAGGAAGAAAATGATCAGGGGGTGGGGGGGGAGACATTAAAAGGGAAAGTAGAAGCAAAATATTAAGTACCCCATGAGTAAGTGTCTAAACTCATTTGATCTTCAAATCAACCCTTTGAAACTGTACTATTTTTATTATTTGTGTTGTACAGGTTAGGGAACTATAATGCTATTTAAGTAACTTCCCGATATTACACAACTAGTAAATGTCAGCTCTAGGTAGGTACTCTGCTAAGTTAGTTCAAGATTTTTTTTTTTTTAATAATTGGGGTTACTGAGTATTCTATTTCGAACCAAAGAAAATGGTATTTGAGCAATGTCTGGCATTTTCCCATTAGGAAGTTTCATTAATGTGTTACAGTAAGACTTGTGCCTAGGTGTGTTTGTTCACTTCCTGGGCCTGCATGATCCACCTATGGAGATTTGCTGCCGGAATACAACAGTGTGAGTATTGCTGAGAAAACATTCACAGAACAGTAAATATGTGATTTGATTTTATTTAACCGCACAACAAACAACATGCAAAATAATCAAGAGGAAAGACTGGAAAGATAAACTATTAACTGCTTTCTGTAGGTGATAGACTACAGGTGGCTTTTATTTTCAACTCTTTACCATCTATGATTTTTAGATCTTCAACAATAACTTTTACATCTAAAGTAAGAGGAAAACACAACAGGTAGGTGTTTGAAGTTTGCCTCCTATGTAAAAGAACAGTTGTGGAATCTCATGTGAAATAGTAGATCAGCTTGTATTTGTGGAGTGTCTACTGACTGCCAGGCACTATGCTACCTGCTGGGCTCTGCCCAGGGCCCTCAGCCTCCATCTGCAACTCTTACAAATATCCTCAAAGCACAGTCATTGTGAACTATTCCCCACAGATTCAACTGAAATAGATTTACTGATATCAGTAAATCAATCACAGCAAATAATATATAAATATGTTAGTTGGAAATGTTTTATCCAAGAGTACCTAGTACTGTTTTTATGCATTTGCCAACCTTACTCTTCATAACCATGTGAGGTATTATCACGTTCAGAAAGCTGAGGCCCACAGAGAGTGATTAACCTACCAACATTACTAAGTGACAGAACCAAAATGCAAACAAAGTGCTGACAAAGACATCCTTTTTAACACTATCTCCCAAATTCAAAGGAAACTTTACCATATGCTGAAATTTACAGATAGTCCTTTCTACTAATGTTCTGAGTGTGCTCCAGAAGAAAGAAAAATCCCACCCTCACAGGTGACAATGAACATTTTCAAGGGTAAACGGTCATTTATCTTCTTCTCTAAGATTCTCTTAGGTTTTCCCTGATACTAGTCTTGGCCTGAGAAAAAAAAAATTTCTCTTGGCTTCACTCTTCTTAGACTTGAGGTTACAGAGAGGATTCATCCAAATTCCAAAACTGTCCTCACACCAGGAATTTCCTGTGGGCCATATATAAGCTGAAGTTACTCTGAAGATCTGTACCACGATATGTCTGGGAAAACCAGAGAACCTTTGTCTACCAAACTAGAGAGTCTCTAACATCAATCCAAATGTCCAATACACCCTCAGACCTTACCTCACACTTCTGGGATCCTGTTAAAGGAAAAGTGAGCCCTGGGATGAGATCAGGCCTCTAAAGCAGTCCTGTTAACAGCAACAGGTGAGGACAGAAGTGAGGGATTCCAGAAGTGGTGGGGTGAGAGCTGTAACTCAGCCCTCGTCCTTGGAAATGCAGTTTAAAACCCCTTCTAAATAACAAGTTACAACTTGGTACTATAAAATTAGATTCAAAAAGTAGTCCTATTCTGCTATTTTGAAAGACATAATTATCAAAATTTTTGAAGAACACAATCTTTCCCCCTTGTAATACACTGGAGGCACAGTGAGAAGGGAGGAAGGAAGAGAGGAAGCTATAGTCCTCATAAAGCAACAATAACAATTTTCTCCCAAATCTTTCCAAGTTCTCATTCCTAATCATAGTAGCACAAAGTAGCCTGCAAGAGGACATATGTTTATGTTTGAAAACAGACTCTTAGATACGTAAATAACAACTTTTTCTGCCCTTGTTTCCCCCAAGCTATCAAGATGTTCAGTCATGTGTGCTATGTAGACATTGGTGTGATTAGACTGAATCATCAATCCTGTTCCTTCTGGATGCAGTTCTCCAAGGCCCAAATCAAACTAGTCTACAGAAAGGAAAAGTGGGCAAACCAAGGGGAAGAAAGCTAACACAGTGTACTAACTAATATGAGGACAGAAGTGAAGACCTCAAATAGAGTGATAAGACTTGGATGAGATCATTTCAGGTGACCATAGACAAAAAAACTGATGAAGAAGATGCCCCTGTAAGTAATCATCACAAAAAACCCCATGAATAATCCAAATCCTGCGCAATCTTATGGAAAGACCCCGACACACACAAAAAATGATTATGTTCATTTCAAGTCACGAGGATCCCCAATTCTCCAGCACCTATCTTTAGAAACATGTGTTTTTATCCTCCCTTAATATACTAAAAAGTAACGAAGTTCTACTATGGATAAGGAACTATACTAGCAAAATAGAGAATTCTCTATTGAAATGTAAATTATTTCACTTTTTAATTGAGGTATAATTCATATGACAGTTTCAGATGTACAACATAATGATTCAATATGTGTATATATTGCAAATTATGTCTAGTTAATATCTATCACCATATATAGTTACATATTCTTTTCTTGTGATAAGAAATCTTAAGCTCTAGTCTCTTAGCAACTTTCAAATAATTTTTACTTATTTTTTTAAAATTTATTGGGGTGACATTGGTTAATAACATTATATAGATTTCAAATGTACAAGTCTATAATACATCATCTATATGTGGGTTGTCTGGAAAAAATCCAGCTATGATAGTCAATATAACAAAAATGGTTACATAGCTGGATACTTTCTTTTTCTTTTTTTTCTTAAGTTTTGGGTTTCCTTGTATGGTTTTTATTTATTTATTTTATTTATTCTTTTTGACAGAGAGAGAGAGAGATACAGAGACAGAGAGAGAACTGAACTGGGGGAACCCCCAGTTCAGCATATGGGTCCGCACAGGCCGGGGCCGGGATTCGATCCTTGGTCCCCGGCGCTGCAAAGTGAGCGCCTAACCCACTGAACCATCCCGGCTTCCCCCCGGATACTTTCTTGATAGCCCTCGTATATTGCACTGTGTGTTCACCACCCAGAGTCAGTTCTCCTTCCATTACTTTCACTTATTTTTTGTGTACTCAACAAGAACATTTTGAATGAATGAATGATGAAAATCAAGCACTGGAGGGCATTCCTCCAAATTGTTCTGTGTTTCTACTGGTTTGGAAACTTTACTTGGTTCCAAAATTTGTTCCAGTATCCTAAGCAACTCTGGGTACCTCTGAGTAGGTTAGCATGAATGAGAGCTGGATACGAGATTCGTTATAATTCATAACTAGAGTTTTCCACTGGTAGGGACAAAGGAAACTAAAAGGGTAAGACAAGTGGTTTCCTTGCCTGGGGGAACAGAGTGAGATTAGCTAGTGGCTACTTGAAGGTGGGTGGGTTTTTCTTGCTTCCACTTGGGGATACAAAGGAGATCACTTTGCAGACTTCTTCACACCAGCATGAAGACAACCACCTCCAAGCATACTTGGTGGGTGCTTGGTTAGGCAGTAAAATTAGGCAGCAAGGCCAGGTCCAGCTTTCCTGGGCTGTGCCCAGTTGCCTACGTGATAATAATGGATCCCTAAGATCCCATAGGCCTCTGAGAGGAAAAGGAAGTGACTGAGTCCAGTACTTGTGACCTGCCATGGGGCCCAATACGGTGCAAACAAAGGGATCCTGTAGCAGATGTTTTTAGAGACATGCCTGAGCGGCCAATGGCCAGGGGCAGATATTCTAAGATTTCTGTAGTATAAGAGCCAGAGTGAGGCCAAGTCAGTGAAGAAAAAAAGCCAGGACCTCACTAACACCAGTGTGAGGGTCCAACTGTGGGACCCCGGTCACAGTTACCAGGGGACCCAGTAATAAACTACTGGGGTGCAGGCAAGAGCCAAGGCCAGCAGAGCTGCAGAAGGACCCAGAGGGCATTCAAAGATGGGGCCACCTCCTCTCTACCATAAACTGCTCCCCAACCTCACCGGAAAATTCCATTCAATACCAGCTTGCAAAGGAAGAGGAGGAGGAAGTCTGACAGGCTGTCTATTTGACTTAAAGAGACTGAGCAGTTACAGAAAACCAGTATTTTCATTATTGCATAGGACCCAATTTCCCATATTAGACTAAACTATATCCTTTTCCCTTCCTACTGCATAGCAGGTAGAACTTCATAAGGAAGATCAGATCTATTATAGACAAAATAAGTAGATGAGAGAGAGAGATATGATTGACAGATAGATGATAGATAGATAGATAGATAGATAGACAGACAGACCAACAGAATAAATAAAACAAGATTGTAAGCATCTAAGTATGGTGTGAGAAAATCTGTGCCACAATATAATTTCAATATTTAGTGCCTGTTTTCTGTGATCCAGGCAGTGGAGGGGTGAAAAATAGGTCAGCCAGTCTCCATCTTCAAGGAATTCAGTGTCTTAAGATGAGAGGCATTAAATAATAGCTGCAATACAGTAATGAAAGGGCTATTACACAATTATACACAAGCCAGCATGGCACAAAAGATAAAATAATGAACTCTGATGGAATGCAGGGAAGGTTTCCAGAACAAGGACTTTCAAGCTACATCTTAAAGGACAAGTTGGAGATTTCTAGCTGGAAGTGAGAGAAATATTCACCTACATTTGCTAAAACAAAAATAAAAGGGGGGTGGTATTTCTTGGAGGCATGTGAGGGCAGCTCACAGAACTGAAGGAATTTAATAGCCAAGCCTTGAGATGGAGGCGCCTGGGCAGGAAGAGGGCCCAGAGACTAGGACAAGGGCCTGGCATCCAGCAAGAGCCCATCTGACAACTGCTTCTCTTTACATGACCACAGGATTCCCTCTAACGAAAGACTGGTTTCTCAGCTAAGGGCTTCCACTCTAACCATCCAGCCCTGCCACACAAGAAGGAGGGCATCTCCCTCCAAACTCCAGTTTGAAAAATCACAAGGAAGGACTTGATTGGCCAAGTTTTGGTCATGCGTCTACCATGGACCAATAGCTATGGGCAGGCAGCAGGGGTGCTGTGATTGGTCCATCTGGGTGGGATGTATAGCCCACAGCATCCAAGAAGGCAAGGTCACATGAGAAGGTGGCAGCAGCATTTGGACCCATGGCCAGAGCACTGGAGGAGCTACCCTTGAAAGAAAGTGAGTCCTGTTCAGTGAAGGGAAGGAGGTTGCTAGACAGACAAAACTAACCATCCAATCCAATGCAACATTTGGTAGCACTCCACACTTCCATGTCCCCATGAATCTACAGGGCACAAGCTGGGCTATTTTCCATTGCTTTGACACACTCCATGTATGCTTCTCCTCATTTGCTTAGAAGGACCATCTGCCTGTTAGAATGCTGCCTATTTACCACAGGCTACTGAAATAACATCCCTTTCCTGATGCCCTCAGCTTGAACTGGTCTCTTCACCCTGAGCTTCAATGAGAATTAGTCTTGACCTCTCCTATGGGACTTTTCACTTTCTGCCTTCATTAATGTACCCCAATAAACCACCACTGGTCCTTTCCCCAAACCAGAGCGATAGAAAGGAGTCTCCTGCACATGAGGTCCTAAATCAGAACAGTGCCTTCCTTACACTTACAGGGATTAATGTAGAAATATAACTTGCCTACGAATTTGAACTAGTCCAAAATAAAGGGGAAAAAATATCACTTCCAAATACTTGGCAAAGTATTTGTTTAACTAAAGGAGTACATAGCTATGTTGTTTGGCAGTGGACTTACAATGGGCCTCCTTCCCGCTTCTGACAAAGGTAGGCCTCCAGGCAAAGAAAGAAATGAAAACTGCTTTCTGCATGAGGCTAGACACTATCTTCATTGTGAGCCAACGAAATCTTAGAAGGTTATGCCGCCTTCAGGAAAATGTTTCTCTTCCTTAATAACTATTTCTGTAGTGACTTATTCTTCCTATGGCATTCAGGCGTCCGTTGGGGAACAAACTAAATATACACAAGCACATGGAAGCACATGAGTGTCTTAACTGAAAACTTCATGAAAGGAAGGAAAAAAGGGTAGGAAGGAGGAACAGAACAAATAAATTCATGAGAGAAAAGTAACTCACCTTTAAAAATAGTCATCAAATCTTCTGAAATGTCATCATATCTTTAATACTTACTATGTCCGGGACCATTTTTCAGACTACATACATGTTCAAAAAGTCAAAATAGTGGTCTCATGATTCTCATCTTCATTCCCAAGTACATTCCGGCTCTCTCTTTTTGGGACAAAGCTGTGAACTTTCTGGGACATACTGGAAGCATGCCCATCCCACCCTTTTCTCAATTTGTCCTGCCTGTCCTCGGCCCACTACCCAGTGCTCCAGTCATCTGTCCATCTTCTCCCACCCCCATCAGTGATGTGTGTCAGTACTTGGTACCAATGTGTATGGGAGTATCAGGATGTAGAAACAGCACTCCTGTTTTGCTCCTCCAGAGTTTTTACTGCCACCTTTACTCTTAGTCAAAGACTCACAAGAAAGGAAAAGGCTGAGATGAGACACACTGGCATCTTTTGAACATAAGGTAGCTCCCCGTTGAGACTCACCATCCCTTACTTCTACAGAAAAGGCGGTTAAACATACTGGGGAGATCAACACCTCTGAACTCGATGTCCTGGTTGTAGGCCTGGCTCTACCATTTACTAGCTCTGATCTTGGGCAACTCATTTTGCTCCCTGACCCACAGAGCCCCTAAATAATAAATAAAGACAACAACTACATCTAACGTACAGGTCTTTTATAAGATAACATGGGAGAAACACCTTATGTATACATTACTCATTCATTCATATCTTCCGTATTCTACCATGATTTATTGTTCCCTGCATATCCTGATATAGCCTTAGGAATAAATTTAAAACTCTATAAACCTTACTTGTAAAACTGAGATAATATCTATCTTGCAGAGTAACTTTGAGAATCACATATCATATATGTAAAGTACCTACTACAAGTTAGTAAAAAATGGCTACCATGACTAATAAAGTACCACATAAATGTTAGTTACTTTGACTATGACTACAGAAAATCTGGCACTAAGTGCTTCAAGGTGGTTTAAGCTTTCTTATAGGCAATCCCACTTTTGGCAACCATATACTGGGTTTGCACCAGTAAAAAGGAAAAAAATCTAAGAGTACTTGTTCACACCTTGTGCCATCAGAGAGGCATATGTATGCTATGAGCTGGAGTAGGAGACAATGAAAGAAGATGCGTAAGTAGATGACAGTTCAATATTTCCTGGGTCCTGATGATTTATATTAAAAATGATTTATATTAAAGATTGAATCATTATGGGAAACTTAGGTAAGGACTTATTACTATACTTCTAAATCTTTGATTAATCAACATTAAACTTCTTGGTTAAATCTGCTACTGAAAACAAAATTTCCAACTAAACAAAAATCCGGGCATTCCTGGAGTCCTTGAAGCAGAACGGCCGTTGGCTTCTGGCTCACTCCAATCATTAACCACTAGGCTCCCAGGACAGCCTGCCCCAGGGCGGCCCATGCAATGACAAAGGGCAACATTTGAGAATTCTAGCAATATATTTGGGGCACCTTGGTTTTAACTGCTTTTGTCCTCTGTTTATACCACATCCCTCTCTAGACAACAGTCATTCCAAAGGCACTGCTTCTAAGTTACATCCTTTTCTCTTCTTATGAAGGCATGAGGATAAGAAAGTACTAGATGCATTTTTTCATTGATATAGAAGCATTGGTGCATTTCTGCTCATCTAGTTTTCCTTTTATTAACAAACCCTTCAGATATTCACCTCTGTAAACAAGCCAGTTGTGTGTGTGTGCGTGTGTGTGTGTGCGTGTGTGTGTGTATCAAAGAACAGTTATAATAAAGACAGGAGAGATATTAAAACAAAGATACTATAACAAGGATCAGGACAGAGAAAGAGTAATAAAAAATAAAAGAGAATATACCTGACCAAATATAAGAGAATTTTGTTAAGAAGCCAGAAATTCTAAGCCAACAAAACCTCCTTCCTGATTTCCCAGGTGACTAAAACCTACATTCTGAGAATGATGTTGGTGATAATTAGAAGGAAGGAAAGAATGAGAAAGAAATTCAAGCCCTCAGTTTTAAAGGCTAAAACAATTAGATCATCCTCCAAGAGACAAGAGACCATACATAGTTCTTCACAAATTAATTACTAGGCTAAAGAAATCAGGTTTCTTGGATTTCCTCTGCCATATGAAGTTGGCATGAAGCTGGGTCCTGGGCGATGTGGGACCCATTCCTAGTGTAAAGATCCCTGTAAGCAAGGATGGTATCTGTCTCATTCGGTACTTGTCACACCCTCTGGGATAGTGATTGGCATGCTGGAAATGTTTGTGGAACATGTGAACAATTCCTCAGCACTTTGCCTCTTTGGGGCCCATCACCCTCTTCTATAAAATGAAGTGGTTGAACCAGGTCATCCCTGAGATCTATGGTTCTGGGACCCTGTCCAGCTAACACTGCAGTGTGACCAAGTCCACTCTTCACAACCAGGTCATCCCCATCTGAGGAAGAAAGCAAGCATGGGACAACTTTTCTGCTACCAACCTTATTTCTACTTATCTTTTATTAGCAGCAAACAGTTAATCATTTTCATAGTCCGGGTACCTGCTTTCACTTGAATCAAGTTTAATTTACACATAGCTGTGTTATGACTTACTGCTATAGCTCTAAGTGGCGGGGCTCCAACTCTGGATTTCAAAGGAAAGCATGATTAACGCATTCCCTCCAACTCCACTGGCCTCTCAAGGTTCTCCACTGGCCTCCTAATCATTAATCCCACGTCTCTTCCAGGTCGTTCGGCTACCCATGCCCCCAACAACATAGGCATGCAGCCAGCCAGCCAGGAAGTACAAGTACAAAAACATAGTAAGCAGGTTACTGCCCCAAATTTAACTGGGTTAGAATTAACACAAAGAGGTAGCAGTCTCTCAGAACTGGTACCTCCCCTCAAGAAATTCTCAATGTACCCAAACTGATAATAGTTATTCTAAAGTATGAGTGACTTAGAGTATCTCCCCTCTCAGGAACAATTTAAACGTATTTTAAAATGTAATTATTTAGAAATTAGTTCAAGCTTACAGAAAAGCGGAAAGAATAAGAACAGCACGAAGAGCGCCAATATATTACCTGCTGCCCCGACTTACTTATTGTTAACATTTTACTTTGCTTTGTATTTGTGTCTGAGCCTGTTTTTCCCTGCACGTTTGTGCTCTCTCATCGGTGGATATTTCCCCCTGAACCATTTAATGTCAAGTTGCATGCATCACGGTCCTTTACCCCGAAGAGGAGGAAGTTAAATGTTAAAACAGACTAACAGGAAAATAGCATGTTGTATAACCTTTTTAAATCCCTCATGATAGACTTTCAAAGATGGCAGATGAGCAGCCTGGGAGATTTGTTCAGGTTGCAGCTTTCTACCAGCCCTAGATGTTCAACCTATCTTATTCGTGGGGCTGGCCTGGAGCCCAGTCAAAGAGCAAACAAACACACACACACACACCTCTATTTTAGAAGAAGAAAAAAAGTCCTTGAAGAAAACCAGGTGTGTTAATGACTGCTGGCCTCCATTTTCCTCTGGGATAAATACAGGGTGAGGCGGTAGGTCATTCTGCTCTAGAGCATAAAGAATAATTCTGCTCCCCAAAAAACAATACTACAGAGATGCCATTTTCATGAACACCACTTCCGCTTGTAAGCTCATGGAAACATGCCTTTCTTGTTGAATTAAAAACCACCACATAAGCCCCTGCAGAAGACAAGAGATGGGAAGGGTGTACCAACCACCTTTCTTGTTTGGGTAAGTCACCACCTGCTGAGCCCCGCGAGGCTGGTCAGATACTATGGCACCTCCGGCACCTCCACTCTACCCAAGCACCCTCTTGCCCCTCGGTTTCCAAGGCCCACACCACAAGAGTGGTTTGCTGGTGAGAGAAAATACATGGTGTAAACTCATTCCATTATTCATCACGCTGCAGATAAATGTCCCTTCTTTCTTTGGCAGTAAATGATTTTGCATACTTGGTAATTACTGTTAATAAACTTTTTAATACATGACTGTATCCCCTGGAGATATATAGGCTTTCTTGTTGAAATTACTTTCATAAAATCCCTTCCTTAGAGAAGCTATAAAACCAATAAAGTAGTATAAAATAGAAGGAACAATTTTCCTAAGTACAGAATGTTCTTAAAAACACACACACACTTGAAAACTAAAACACAAAAGAAGCACAAACTGGGTATCGAATGCATGCATAGTTCTCTGCATAACTCACAAAAGCCGAACACATTTTAAATCAACAGGACTCTTTATTGTCAAGATCACTCTGATTAAGTAACTCCAAAACATTTTACACTTCCTTCTTTTTTTTAAAAGGGAATTGCATATGCACAATAGAGCACCAAGGTAGATTCAAAGTGAAAGAAAGGTAAAAATGAGTAGGTTTCCCTCAGAAGTCTATAGGTAAAGTATTTATATAGTGAGAGTTTTACAAAGACATGTATAAACACGTACTTCATCAGAAAACAGTCTGGCAAAAGAACAAGGAAAACAAAGGTAAGAACACTAAGATGCCTGGCTTGGCTCTGGGGGAAATAAAAGATCTTGTGCTCTACCTTGTTTGAACGCCCTCCGCCGAATCTTCATTTTGGGGAAAGAAGGCCACGAGTAGTTAAAAGGTGAATCCGAGTCCGAATCCATCTTTTTTGTTTTGGTGAAATCAACAGATTCCACAGTAGACACTCAGGAGGAACTGGGGCGTCCCAGCCAGGAGGCGAGGCTCCCGTGTGATGTAAAAGGAAGGAATGGGGCTGAGTGAAAAGCTGGTGAACACGGGGAGGGAGAGGCAATAAATGTTTTGCTTCCTTCAGGCGTTCAGGCATGTAGACTGCGAAAGAGGCTGTAAATATTAAAGCCAAACTAGGGAAGTAAAAAAGAGGAGAGAGGGAGCTCAGCGTCGCACGGGTGCATCACAGTCCAGTTATTCAAAAGGTCAGTAGGAGCAAATGAATCATTAACTCCCCTCTTCTGGTTGCTGGAACTGGGCATGAAGAAGAAAGGTAAGTGGAAATTGAAAGAGCTGCTTGCGATTCAAGAAAAGCTTTCAAATGCAGGCGACTGTTTCAATCTGGAGCTAGATTATCATTTCTCAGAAAAGCCACCCTGTCCAGGGTTAGATAAAGGTTGAGGTTTATGTGTGTGGGACAGCCAGAAAGAGCCAGACACAGGCAAATGAAGACCATCACACGCAGGACAGGGATTTTTCCAGAGCAATCTATTCTTTCATACCATTGGCTGGTTTGGCAGTTCTTCAGATCTGAGAGCCAAAACAGCTCTGATAATTCATTTAATGTCCAGTCTAATTCTTAAGTGCCTAGGAACTTTAACTTGTATACAGAATTGTACTCACCTCATTAAATTCAAGCAAAGTCATCTACTAGTATTTAGCACAACTGGGGTATTTTTCTTACATTGTCACCATGTTTGGCTGTCGATCATAAGAATTTGGGCAAGTTTATTGCTCTGGTCTAAACTTGCAGTTTGTCTCAATAGAGCGAGTGACTAATTTGCCACAAACCAACAGTTCTGACGCAGTCTCCAGTAATTAGCATTCAGTAGAAGCCCATTATCATCTCCCCATAAACCGTGACATGGCTCAAACTTCCTTCCCTACTCCCTAGAAGCACACCGATAAATGTGGCCCACATAAGCTCAAACACAGCAACCAAGACCTGCAGCAGCAAAAAAATAAATAAAAATATATATATATATATATATATATATATATCCCAAGTCTCATGGGGGCATCTCTTCTAAGCATTTCTTTTAGTAGTAGTGATA